>VYXF01000700.1:384243-410472 GCA_013397295.1 Polioptila caerulea
ATGGTGGCTCCTAGGTGGGTCCTGGTCTCTCCAGCTCGATACAATAGTCCTCTTGTTTCCTGGTATCGATACTTATCAGGTATTTTAGGCGGGGGTGGATTGGTGCCTCCATTTGTCCGGTATTGTCTCTGGCGAGGTCTGATAACACTCCACCCGGTTCGTTTGTGGTTACAGCATAGAAATATCCTAAAAGCTACATTTTATTATTTAATGAACAGTTTCAATACAACCTTATACATAACAGTTAGGACATAAATCATATTGAAATCATATGAGCGAATTTGATATGCTTTGTCTATAACACTTTTCAAGAACAAAAAAAAAAAAAGCTATATTTAACAAAGATTTTGAAAAACACATATGTACACTAAGCTGAAAGAGACATGCACTTTGATATCTTTCCACACTCCCCTGTGGTCAAGTACAACGTGATATTTTAAAGAAAACACATTTAATACTAGAAGTCTATGATTTTTATCAAAGCTGCTTGTATTGTGTTGTCTAAAGTACTGTCAGTTGTGCTCTTAACACAACTCAAATGAGCCCATTCCTTGCAAGGTTAAGCTGCTCAGCCTCCCTGTTACAGGGGGTTCAGACATGAGATGTCCTTGGCACTCTTTGCAGGAGTACCCTATATCCATGTGTCAACTCACTGCCTGGGATGAGACAGCTGGGCTTCACGATCTTAAAGGTCTTTTTCGACCTTAACTATGCGTTACCTGAGTTTAGATAGTGTGTCCTTATGTTTAGATATTTCTGCTAATTTTGTGCAAAGTTTTATTCCCTCCTGTTCTCTCACTCTGCTGTCTGTTCTACATTCTCATTTACATTCATCTTCGGCTGTCTTCCCCTTCTGCACCTCATCCTGTTGTCCTCATCCTGGTTCGGTTTCATTTGTTGTCATTTTGTTGTGACCATTTTCTAGTCTGTCCTGCTAACTGTTTCCCTTCCTCTTTTAAAGGCAGGTGATTATCTCTCCTTTTTCCTGCCTTTTCAGCTCCTTGAACTCTTTTTTCAGGGGAATTGAGCCTCCATAGGGAAGAAGCAGCCACCCTTCTGAATGCTGCTAAGCAAACACCCCACAGGTTATTACAGATTCACAGGCAATAGTCTGATGCTGGTATGCCATTACTGCAGCCTGATTTATTTGTTGTCAAGGGTAAATAACTTTATGAAAATCAATGTAAGACATTTTTTAAAAGGCAAATAGCCAACTTACCGTGTTATTTAAATCTGATATAAAGCCTGCTGCTTCACACAATGAAACGGTTCTTCAAATACGAGCTGATAACTATCTTGACAGAATTGTAAGAACGTGTTACTTTTCCTTTCTGTATGTTTAGGAAATGGTGCCGCTGTCCGGGTGTTGGCTCTGCGGAGCGGCGGGCGCTGCCCGTGCCGGGCCCGGGCGGTGCCAGCGGCTGCAGCGGCCCCAGCGCAGGGCCCGGCTGAGCCCCTCAGGCACGGGCGGGCGGGCGAGAGCCCCGGGGAAAGCCTGGGCAAGGGAGGGCAACACGGGCTGAGCCAGGGGAAGCGAGCGGGAAACAGCGCTGCGAGCCCCGAGGGGCCAGCGGGAGCAGGGCCGGGGGCAGCGCAGAGCCGGCAGCGATGGCCCCGAGGACAGGGACAGGGACAGGGCCCGGCGGGGCAGCGCCCTCCCTGCGGCCACTGGAGGAGACTTTCATTCTGCACTTACGCTGCTCTGCTTAGCACCTCCAAGCACAGCCACCATCAACATAAATATACATCATCACGCTAAGTCCTATAGCTTTAGCTTTATCGATGTGAGTTGATAGCATTGCTTCCGTATCCCACTTCACACAGGACATAATTAACATGTTGTAAAATTATGTAAAACTAAATCAGCATTTGGCAGGAAACACGCAGATATTACTGTGTAACAGGTGTTAAGAGTAATCTTTCTACGCTTTCTAATCCCTATGTCATATATCAAATTCCCCATTCATTACTGCCCATGATGATAAAGGGAATTAGTGCTCCCTGATTAGTTTTGAGCTGTGAAGATGTGTGCTTCAGTTTGCCTTAAAGCTGGATAATTCATTAGTCACACTGTTGAAAGTTCCAAGTCTATTATATCCCATAAGATATTTTCCCAGAGAAATTTCTATCCTCCTAGTTTGTAGTGCTTGTAGTCAAAATGATTAATATTCTCTAGTGTATAGCATGTTGAGTCTATTTGTTTCTTTATTTGTTTGCTTTGTAAATGTCCCATTTTTAGCTGGAATGGAGTTCATTTTCTACCTAGTAGCTGGTACAGTGCTGTGTTCTGGATTTAGTATGATAATAATGCTGATAAAACGCTGATGTTTTAGTTGATGTTGAACAGCGTTTATCCTTGATCAGGAACTTTTCAGTTTCCCATGCTGTCCCAGTGAGGAGGTGCACAAGAAGCAATGAGGGGGCAGCTAGCCCAAACTGGCCAAATGGATATTCCACACCACAGTACATCACACCCAGCATATAAACTGGGGAGAGTTGTCCAGGAGAAGTCGAACACTGCTCCGCATCAGCCAGTGCACAGAGTGCTGGCACACTCAGGGGATGGTGAGCACTGATATCCTGCATCATTCATTTCTCTTGGGTTTTACTCTTCTCTCTCATATGCCTGTCTCCCTTGTTGCTGTTGTTATGATTGTTATTATTATATTATAATTATATGTTTGTTTATTTCAAATATTAAACTCTTATCTCAACCTGTGGATTTTACCTTTTCCTGATTCCCTTTCCCATCCTAGGTAGATGGATTTGGGAGAGAGTGAGCAGCTGCATAGTCTTTAGTTGCTGGCTGTTTTTAAAATGCGATAGTAAGGTATTTTTTTATAAAAAGATTACAGTTTTTGCATTTTTAGAATGATAAACATTTCTTCTAAATTTTTTTTTTTTTAACCTACGTTCATGAAGTAAATATTGAGGTAAAGTTCTCAAACACCACACATGATCAAACTATATCCATTAGACATCTCATACAGGAAATAGGAAGACATAGTCTCAAGTTTAAGTTCTAATTTCTCAATTTTTATTCTAAGTAGTCTACCTTATTTTGCTTAATCTCTTGGAGACAATTCATACATCAAGTATCTCTCTATATTTTAGAATACATGACTTTTATGAGTTCACCTAACTATAAAAAATTATAAGCAATCCCCCTTATTTGTAGTTTCAATTAATTTATAGTGAAAACAATATCAGATTCCTAAGTAAATTCATCCTGATGGATCCAGAATGACTTGCTTTTTGGACTTAAAGAATTGCAACAACACTGTGACTTCCACTGTAATACAGTGTAAACCACAAAAATAATCAAATGAAGGTGCATTCTTCTTATTATGGACATTATTACTGGTATTGTTGTTGTTATTATAATTGCTGAAATTATGTTATAAGACCTAAAATAAAGATGACTCTGCTCCATTGACAGGTTTGATAGGAGCATCTACACATCTGCTATGCCTGCATGGCTACTCTGCAAGGCACCAGAAGAGAGGATGGGACTAGAACAGGAGATCCCCTGCAAATAACCTTCCCCGGCCTGTACCAGAAACCTGTACCAGAAACTACGAGAAGAAAAGTCATCACTTGTATGTACCATGACTAAACTGCAGCACAATTCATCCTAAGAAACTGACAATTAGGAAAACAGTATCTAGAAATAAAAAGAAAAACAATGGAACTCAAGGGACAAAGAATTTCTGGCCTAGTTCTACTAAAAGCCTCTTCACACATACTGAATACATGCTGTGGAAATCAAGACATGCAGAGAAATTGGCTGAGATATGTCAGAATAAAATTGTTATTTATGACTTAGGATATCTCTGATCCACAAATGTTGGATCCTGGGAGAGGGTTTTCAAGAAAAATATCTACATTTTCCATATTTTTAAGCATCTGCTGTTGACAACTGCTGCCGATCACATAGACCATTGGTCTCAACTGATGTCACCACTCTTATGCTTTTGTAAGCTGAGATAAAGCAGGGCTGTGATGACATTGATAACAGAGCACATAACTAAAGATTTATATTAAGAGCTTATGGTAGGTGTAGCAAAATTCTGGCAAGCATGCCTGAACTAGGACACAGGACTACTATCAGTGACAAAAATGCCGTAAGAGATTAACTTGCATAGTCCCAGCTCTGTGCTAAATGGCCTGGATAGCAGCAGTTGGAAAGACTGGAACCTGTGTGCCAAGCGTGTGGTTTAGTCAGCCATCCAGAACTACACTGGAGAGCATTTTCCCCAAACCTAGAGACACTAAAAAGGAAGAAAACCACCAACATTAAAACAAATTTAATGGTAACAAGGGGGCTATTGTAAACTTTCAGAAACAAAGAGTAGACTTGAGAAGTACAAAATAGGCGTAATAATTTGCAGTGGTGGAGACAAAGGAGAGGATAATAGAACAGCACTGAAAATCTGACTTGACATTACTAGAAGTCAACCTGCTGGCATTTGTCCATGTCTGATGGAGTTGCTTCTTGTTGGAGGCATGAATGTGCCAGAGTGCAGCAGGAAGGGATCCACACCTCAGTATGCATGACCCATGCCTCTGTATGTATATCACCTCGTGGGCTGTGCCCATACTGTCTGTGTGCGTCGGAGGGCTGCAGGAGGCAGGGTAGGGAGATAGACTTTGTGCTAGAATTTGTGCACGCACCCTCTGACATAGGGTGGACATATGTGTGTGATCACAGAACTCAGAGAAGGTTGTTTTAAAATTAGTAGGTATGTCCTGGCATTGTATAAGTGCCTAGGACAATGGTGTATCTGTTGCAATTATGATACTGACCCCCAACATATAGTTCACTGATTATCAATTAACTATGTGGCAATAAACCTCTTCACTGCTGATTCAATTTAAACTATGACAATTGAACAAATTTCCCCTGTGAAATCACCTGCTTCAGCTGTTGCACTCCTCAACAATAAAAGATGACAGACCATAAAGAGTGATAGTGGAGTGATATTATGACATGAAGTCAGATCCCTTTCTGATATAGAAGCAAGTTACAAGCATTTGGGATTCTATTTTCGAAAGAATGCAAAAAATGCATGTATGATCTGTCTTTCTCATGGCCAGAGATGATAACCCTTGGGAGGATTTTAGGGAGATATTCATGAGAGGGACAGCATCAGTATTCTCAGTGCTGAGTGTGAGGATAAACATCCCTTCCAATGCAGATGGCTGTATTAAAAGAAGTATCCATTGCATTTAAAATATAATGCAGTGAACACTACTGACAATATTATTCGTCTCCTTGCAGGTTTCACAGGAATCACAGGACTCAGCTTCTGGAAGGCACATGGTCAAACTGTAGTTTAACTGTAGCAAAAATGCTTTAATATTGAGATCAGCCAAAGAAAACCTAATAAATAAGGAATTGTTTTAAACTCACTTTCAGAATTCTTCCCAAACTGAACCAGTCTCATTTCCTCTATACAGACAGGTACAGATTTACTGATGAGGAGGAGAGGGATGGAAAAACTCATATCCTCACCTACTAAAAGCAAATACAGCATGTAACCTGTCACACAAGAGAGAGAGAGAGACTGCACCACCATCTTCATGATTATATCCACAGGGTTATAAGAGGGTGGAAAAATAATATTTTCTTTTTTATTTTAAGGATCTTATTTTATGCTGTTATGCTTTAGTTATAGCATAATACTGAATACCAGATATTATAAATTACCTGAGTAGGTAATACTGAATAGCCTGAGTAGGCTACACAGCCTCCTGAGTATTTACAATGTGATGGGATCAATAAGGCTAGTGTTGTAAGAATGTGATCCTGTCCTTCTGAGCAGTTTCAGATTGAATTTAGATTTTTAGACTCTGTGGATTTTATAACATAAATCAATTGTGTTTCAAACTAAATATTTCATGCAATAAACACTTGTAAAAGCCTCCCACAGGAATTCACTATACCTTAAATGTGCTTCATTGTAATATAGACCTTACAAAAAAGCTGTTTATTGTGAATTGTGAGAACTAAACAAAGCACCTGAAATCCTTACCCTTAGTAAAACAGAAGTGGAAAAGCCAGAAGAATGACCCAACATGGGACAGACTCTTATCTTTCCTCTTCAACACTTATATATTGTAGCAGACATTAATTTTCATATGTAAATCCTCTACACAATTTCTTATCAGTTTGTAACATTATTAGGTGGGACCCTTACTTATGCCATTCATACAATCAATCAGTAGGACTCATTATTCAACAGCATATTGCAGTTTGCATGGCAAATATTAATCAATAAAATTGTACTCTGGTGAACACATATTACAGGTTAAATTAGGATGCACATTAATGTGGGAGAGTTTCCTGGTAAATTTTATAATTCGTTAGCATAATTTAATTTTATTAAACATATATATTATCACATAATCATATATAATATATATGATCATATAATTATATAAAATTTGTTACATAAGAATAGATGTAATTGGCATCATAATTGCAATGTAGATATTGTTCAGTTTAGCTGCACTTCTGTGCTACAAATCAGGTTCTAAATAATGAAAAAAACACCAGAATCAACATTATATTTTTCCTGTCAAATATGAGGTATTATTCAAATTTAAAGTTAGCAAATTAGTTTGCTTTGTTAAGATGCATTATTGTCATTTAATTGACAACTAAAGAGGAAGTGATAAGCCTGTCAAAGCTTACCTAACACTGGCAGCTTAGACCTGCCATTTTTTCTCACTGGTTATATCTTATTCTGACAGTAACCATACTAATTTCAGTGGAAGCACTGAGACCACTTACAAGTAGTCAACATGAGCAACTGGAGCAGAATCATCAGCTTCTGTTCAAGAGGTGACATTTGTAACCGAACTTCCTTGCATCCATTTCTTCTCACATCTCAAAATATTCTAGGAATATAGAACATTCAATGCTTTGCAAAAGACTTTGAATTTTCCTGGGTTGTTTCTAGATGGAAGGTATCTCAGAAAGGCTTTAGTTCAACATCTTACTCAAAGAAGGTCAGGTTTGAGTAGGTAACAGAGATCTTAAATCAATCAGCCTTTGAAAAACTTCAGAACAAAAGACTGTACAGCCATGCTGGGCAGCTTATGTCTGGTCAATATTTGACTGCACCAATGGTGAAAAGTTTTTCCTCATATCCAGTCAGAACTCACTGTCTCATGTGTCTGTCATCCTCCCATGACACAGTGCTGTGAAGTGCCAGGCTCTTTCTTCTTCAGAGCACTTTGTAGATTCTGGCACACTGATGTTGGTTACCTTAAAGTGATATCTTCTCCAGGCCAAACAAGACTTCACAGGGCACATGCCCCAGATCCTGACCATCCTAGAAACCCAGGAACCATCCATATCAGAGACCTATTGATAACTTTTTTTAATTGAGCCCCAGCATGGGATGTGGCATACTAAATGTGCTGGGTATAAGAGGAAAATCCCTCCTCTCCACATCCTGGCTGTGCCCCAGTGAGTACCTCCCCTGTCACTTCTGGCTGTGTCTGCAGCCAGGGCAAGCTACTACATTCAGTATGTGTCTACCAGGATCTCCAGGTCACTCCCTGCAGAGCTGCCCTCAGCCAGTCAGGCACCATCTTGTACAGCTGCAGAGATTGCTTCCTGCCTGTGGCAAGACTTGGCCTTTTTCTATCCCTGTTGAACTTGAAATGCTCCTTTTGGCCCACCTCCAGCTTGTACAGATCCCCAAGAACGGCAGCACAATATCATTCCTCTACTTGTTATAACATGCAAGCAATTACTTAAATAGCTGCTTACCCTTTCCTCACTTCTCTAAATAGAATTCTCGATTTGAATGCACAGCAGCACAAAAAATGCTATTAAGTCCATTGGGAATGCAACTATGAACCAGTTGAAGCAGCATAAGTTTTACTGTATTTGGTAGCATTTTTGATCTCTGTCATGCATATTCTTAGCTTAGTTAGGAGCAGTTAGCAGAAAGTCAGAAGCAACCTCAGTTCCCTCCTGGGTTTCATGGTAGTCTGCAAAAGTGAGAGTTACTTAGCATAGAGCTCATACCAGCTGTTGTCTGGAGCATTTTCTAGAACATAGCACTTCCACACAGGGTTGTAATGCACTTGCTTTGTGAAAGCTGGCCAGTTCATCTAACAGAACCATATGAACCTGAGGGTATTTAGTTTTTGAAAAAACACTGTGTGTGAGTTACTTCCTTGCTACATTTGAGAATGACTCATTTAGGATCTTCCACACATTCTGAAAAGTACTAAAAAAGAAATTACTAAAAGGAGAGATAGGAAGAGGAGAGAAATATTTTCTCCTACCTAGTGATAAACTATTTAAGAGTATTTTATTTGAAGTATTTTTTTAGGCAAAAATTAAAAATATAATATTGTAATTCTCAGATTGTATGAAGTATTTTTAGCACATATATATGCATTCCTTTACATGTAAGCAATAAAACCATGTATTTATTGTTATTTTAAAATAGATAAGAATACTAATACAGTAAGTTTTGAAATTTATTTTTGCAGACTACTAGTCACTGGACTACTTTACTGATATTTACAGAAGTTTAAAGAGTTTTAAAAACAACTGTTATCATCTTGACATTATTTTGGTTTCAACAAATTCCTTCAGAAGTGTTCATATTTTTGCAAGAAATGTGACAATTTTGATTTATGCTTTTGAGAAAAACATTTTCTTCAGCATGCTAATCAAAGTTATGAATACAGGGAAACTACGAGAGTGAGCTAAAATAGTATGAGTTTCATTTTTTTCAGTAATGTTGTAATAGAATTAAAATAAACAGCTTCTCAGTATCAAGTAGCAAATTTAGCACTTGATGTATGACAGATGTTCCTGAATCCAAAAAAGAAGGCCAAAATTAAAAAGCAGCTTTCAGACACTGAATGCAATAGAACATCTTTCTCATGCACTGTAGCAGCAAATAGATTTTGGATGACCAGCTGGACACTGAGTGTAATTCCCTAACGGTCTTGCCTTGAGGACTTTTCTTAACAACTAAAACCATTTGTTTTTATCGTTTTTGACAGGCACAACAATCTGGTAACAAGTGTGAGAATCTGCTTAGAAGGAGAAAACAAGGGAATGAAGATGCCAAATAATCTGGCAAACTGGTCAGTATAATTTTCTTCATCATTTTACCCACATTTCTGTAGGTGCCAAATATAGTATAATAGTGGAGGCATACTTTTTATGTAAAGATAATGCTTGCTTTGTGATTTCAGTCAAGGTGATCTGTTACCAAATGTTGGCAGGATTTATGACCATCCGCCATGCAACAATAATGCAATGGTCAGAATTAATAACTCTTTAAGAAAACAAATCTATTGAGTTTTGGGATTTGGACCTTTCAGCTGCCAAGGCAACACACACCACTTAACATAAAGCTTTGTATTAGCACAAACTAAAACCACAAACAAAACCAATGACTAACCAAGACAGAATAAAGTCCTGGCAATCTACATCAGAAATTATTATATCAAGGTTTTATATCTTCAAGGAGAGATCTGTATTTTTCTATACAAACACCTCCTGAGTTTTCAGTTATTTGATAAAATGAAATTTAGTCCTTCCAATTATAAATTATGGCCCGTTTTCATACAGGCCAAGTGAGTAACACGAAAATACTTATCCTTGGATGTGTCAGGTCAAATTTTATTTTCATTTTCAAAAAGTGCATTTTTTCTCTTAAATCCCTCATCTGTGCACACAATCATACATATATAATAGAATGCTTTTTGCTTCGCATTTTTAATGGAGGCATGATTTTAACTGTCTGCTGTATGATTTATATTTTTCTAATACTGCAGTATTCATGTATTCTGCAGCTGCAGTGAAGAAAACAAACAGTGGCTTTCTAGGTAAACATTAATTTCAAGAATCAGAGGTAATTCTGATTTCAGCCATTTCACTAGTAAGTTGAGAAAGAATAGAACCCCTTCAGGGAATCAGCAAAGCCAGCTAACCCTCACTGAGTTTCATGATGTTCTCAACATCATCTTAATCTTCCCATTGTTGAACAGGCTCATGAGATGAATTCAGGTTATTCATATTTTCAGCGAATTATTTTTCCATTAGTGCTATTGGCACATATATCTTTAATAAGTGTTATTCCAAATAATTCACCATTCAAAGGCGTGTTACTATGTGGTCCCTAAGAAAGTAACAGGCACTGCATGTAATATCATAAAATTTATCTTCCAGAGAATTCAGATGAACTTTAGTGCACGTTCTAATGGCATTCCTTGGCTTCAGAAATCTGCTCTTCGCTCGTAAAAATTCTTCTCCTCCTCCTCTGTGAATGCTGATGTTAACAGCAGCAGTAACTAAAATGCAACACTGCTTTTGCTGATGAAGGCAAGAACAGAGACATCTGGCTCACAGAAGCAATTTGAGTGGGTTTGTCAGAAAGTACTTTTACTGGGATATGGAAAGGCCCTTGAGGTACACTTACTGAAGAATGGGAGAAGTTTGTATATATGAAAAAGTGCCCAGAATCCATGTTGGTTTTTAATGACCTCTTTGAGCTTTCAAAGCAATAAATGAATTAAACTGGATTAGATTTTTCAAGGTCTTCTTGTGTTTCTGTTGAATTTCTAATATGACAAAATAAATGCTGGAAACTGTCATATTAGCCTTAATCTCCCAAGTATAATTTTTTTTTAAAGAAAAAGTACAATTTGATGCAAGCTGTAGACTTCATTTAATAAAAACATATATAAATTACAGACTTAAATCTACTTGCACTCTGAAAATTCGCAACACTTTTATGAATAATAATATCTTCAATACTTCTCAGTCTCAGAGTAAAGGCATGAGTCAAAGAGTTCTAAAAAAAGAAAATTTTTAGTGTTAGTTTAGACATTTTTAGATTAAAAAAAAAAAAAAAAAGAGATGGTTTCAATCCTATCTATAACCAGAATAGCTTCAATAAACAAAAAGGAAAATTTTTCATTCAGTATAACAAGAAAGAAAAGTTGTAGTATCCTATTATAAAAGAAGACATGAAAAGGTGTATCACCTAAAATGAAAGGAATTTCTAGTTTTGTGCAGGTCAGAATAAATAAATAACCAGAAAAATTTAGCATCACCCAGGTGATTTCCAGAGAAAAGGGGTGGAATTTCTAGCACTGTTTAATTCCATACTACCCATGCCATGGGAAGAGGAATGTGGTGACTGGGAGCAGAAGAGATTCCATCTTTTGATGGGCTTGCAAGAGTATGCATGCTGGACCAGGACTGGGACCAGAGCTGCTGCTTCTGCTGCTACTACTGCCACTGAAGAGCCCCTCTTTGGGAAGTATTTTTGTTTGTTGGGTGGTGAATACCCTTTTTGTGGGTAAAACAATCTCTCTTCTGTACACTCTCTGGTTAATATTGTTATGGTTATTGCAATTTGTCAGTAAATTGTGACTCCATTAAACCAGCACAGTCTTGGTCTACAAAGTTGGGCTAGGAGTCCAACATGAACAGACTCAAATGATAGCAACAAATGCTGAGATTAGCTTCAAGAGTAGGAAGATGCTCCATATGGGTTTTCTGCTATAATTTTTTTTGTTTTTTATTGACTCATAGAATCACAGATCAAGTAGACATTATATATGAGTCAAAAAGCTACTGACATCTGCTTATATTGCAGATACACCTCAATTTCTACATCCTGTTCATGGGCAATTGTACTGGATATTTCCTAGTGGCCTGGTATGTACAAGAAATTTTTGGTGTTTAGAACAAAAATCATGAAATTATAGGATGGTTTGGGTTAGAAGGGACTGTAAAGATCAAAGTTCCAACTACCTTGCCATGGGCAGGAAGACCTTCCACTTGACCAGGCTGCTCCAAGTCCCATCCAACCTGGCCTTGACAATCTCCAGGGATGGGACATCCACAGATTCTCTGGGCAACCTGTTCTAGTGCCTCACCAACCTCACAGTAAAGAATTTCTTCCTGATATATTATATTGTCCTCTGTCCTAGTTCAAGGAAAAAAGTTAGGCCTTACACATAAGAATGAGATGAAACAGATTTCTGTTTTAGCAACCCTGGACTTTTCCAAGTGCATCAGCTCCAAAGAAGTCTAATGGAGAGGATAAAGTATAAAAAACAGACACATTCAGCAAACAAAGCTAATTGGTAAATAATGATTCTTGAGCGACACTTTACAAGAAGAATGAAATCAAGATTTAGTCACTGTTATCACAATTTAGCTAGCAGACGTCAGAATCTTTCATGAAGGGACCTACATCTCAAACCCCAAAACAGGACAAATGTACCTTGTATGAATTGACTAGCTAGTGAATTTTTAACAAAGAAGAAATGTAAAGTCATCCCCAGTGAACTCTATTGCTTTCATATTTATCGTTTGAGTTTCAAACATTGACCTGGAAAATAAGAACTAAAAAGGCAATATGTAGTTCTGTGGTTTTTTAACTGTCTGATACTAACTGCACTCTGTACTGCTAAACCTTTAAGGTAAAGGAAGTAAATACTCGTGTTGGGTTAAGAAGCAGTTACTGCCAATATTCTAGTGATGGTTCAGGTAATAGACAGACCTAGGTAGTACTGATCCCACCCAGTGAAATAAATGTGTGTTGAAACCTCTGTGAAAACCTGTATGTTAAACGTTAGGAGTTGTGAACCAGGATTTTGATCAGGGGATGAAAGGCAGCACATTGCTAGAATAGATTTCAATGAGCATCATACATACAAATCATCATAATTTTCTCTATAATTACTGTGTGCTAGGAATCCCACAGCAATATGGATAACTCATAAACATTAGTTCATTGCTTGAATAGTGTTATTGCATCATGAAGATTAGATGAGTTTCAGTTGTAATATAATCAGCCTGTAGAAAATATGCAGGAGAGAGGGAACTCTTGAAATTGTGTATTCTTGACCCATTGGAATTTCTTCTTCCTAATTATGATTTAAAGTAAAAAAATGACTGTTTTTAAGTGAATATTTCATGGAGAGAAGTATCTATGTATTGACTGACTTTTTCCTACCTGATTATATCATAGAATAATAGAATGACAGAATAACAATGACTGTATTTCAGTTACAATCTGCAGTGCAAATTTATTATTTCAAAAGCTGCACTGAAAACGGTGACCCATATCCCCATCTATTTTATATTTCCACATTACATATTTTATATAAAATATATTTTATGTCTTAACTTTTTTTAATTAAATTTTTTGGAAGTGTACTTTTTTCTGGTTTTGTTTTGTCAGTTTGGTTTGTAGATTTTTTTGGCAATTTTGGGGTTTGGGTTTTTTGGAGATGATTTTGTCATTTAAAGAGAAAGTTTTTTTAATTGGATGAGAATAAAAACTTTTATTTTTCCAGTTTCTGATGAGAACATTTTTTTTTAAATCAGTTTTAAGTCTATTACTAAACTCACAAAGGGAGAAAAAAAATAATGGACAACTTCCCTTCTGACAAAATGTTTACTCCATCAACCACAAAAGCAAACAGATAGCTACTCAGTGGATTTTATCTCATATATTTATGATTAATCAAAACTGATGTTTTATTGGAGATGCACAGGTAAATGAGAAATTCTCTGCAGCTGGGATTCTGTAGCCAGTCAGGATTAACAGGACCTCTGGTTTTTATAGACTGACTATAGTCAGAGAGTCCTTTTATCTCTCTGACAAATTAAAAGAAAAATCTGCTCAGTTCATAGAATAGACAATCTGTTTTTGAACGCCAATAAAAATTTCTTCATTGGAAGGCGCTAATGTTTGCAAATATATGATTTTAATCAATATTTGTATTTTCATGGTGTGACACTTCTAAGGAAACCATTGTAGTTTGCTTCCCAAGTCCTACTACCCTGTACTTTAGTGTCTGAACCCTTTAAACAGCCTAGATGGAAAAGAGCAAATTTTTTCCAGTAAATCAGAAGAAAATAATACACCAGCTTTTAGCTTATATCTACCATTTAAAATCAAATCATGAATATGCAGAGTTTGTAATTCAATCATCTTTTAATAACTAGACAAAATCAATTTAGAGGTAAACTATTGAACAAAAAGAAAAGAAAAAGAAATACCCTACACTGCAAAAGATGTAGGGGTCCATATACTTACACTGTAAAAAGAAAAAAAAAACAAACAAAAAAAACCCAAGAAAAACCCAACCCCACAGTAGCATTGAAATTGTCTTTTAGCAAAGCAGGCAAAAAAGTCAAAATGAGAATATGGGTTAAATGTGAATCACTAATAGACAAAATTTTAACCAGTTACACCCCATCCCCCAATAAATGTGACTTGCCTTTTCTCAAATGTGGTTTGAAAGACTGAAAAAAGGTTGAGTAAAGAGATCCTTTAATGAGATTCAGCTAGTTGGCCTGTGAATATCAACGAGTATGGCCAATGGTTTTTCTAATTCACAAGAAATCACAAGATGGGTCAGGCTGGAAGGGACCACTCCTCTGTGCTGCTCAAGTAGAGCCAACTGAGAGCACGTCACACAGAATTTTGTCCAGATGGCTCCTGAATATCTCCAGTGAGGGAGACTCCACAACCTCTCTGGGCAATCAGAGCTTATTCAGCCCCACAGCAAAGAAGTTTTTCCTCATATTCAGGTGAAACTTCCTGTGCATCAGTTTCTGCCTCTTACCTCTTGTCCTGTTGCTTGGCACCACCAAGAAGAGCCTGGCTCCATCCTTTGACACCCACCCTTCAGATACTAACAGACTTTGATGAGGTCCCCCTCAGTCATCTCCTCTTGAGGCTGAACACACCCAGTTGTCTCCGCTTGTCTTAAGAGAGATGTTCCAGTACCCTCATCATCTTTATTGCCCTGCACTGGAGCTGCTCCAGGAGCTCTTGTACTGAGGAGTCCAAAACTGGACACAGCACTCCAGGCCCCACCAGGGCTGAGCAGAGGGGCAGGATCACCTCCCTTGACCTGCTGGCAATGCTCTTCCTACTGCACCCCAGGACACCATTGGTCTTCTTGGCCATAAGGACACTTCTGGTTCATGGATAGCTTGTTGTCCACCAGGACCCCCAGGTCATCCTGGTTTTAAGAACTGCTTCATTTTTGTTCTTAGAACATATTCCAAATTCAGTCATTGTATGAGTTTAATGGTGAGATTTTCTTCCCCATTTATTGTTATTTATATACACAGATAACTCCATTTTTCATTAAGGCAACCAACACAAAGGCAAAGAATTGAAAGAAAAAGTATGGAACTGAACAATAAATAAAGCAGAAGCACCATCTTATTCTGCACTTCCGTATTGGTATGTTAGGTTTCCCATTTCAAAACATTCCCCCTATCTTTCCAGCTCTTATTTTACATCGGATTCTTTCTTTTCTCATAATTTAATTTGAATTAATGAAGAAAACATAATTTTTTGTTTTATTCATGAGAGAAAGAGTTTTTTTGAATTTCAAACTTTCGTCAGGACACAACTTTAAACCACTTACTACTGTTGCAGATTCAGTCACTGAAAGAAGATAACTTTTAGTAACTTCCATGTGTGTAAGTAATGATACAAATATATTACCTAAAATTACTTTTATCAGTGCCTAAATATATTTACCAAGAAATAAGAATCTCATTTTTTTCTCAGAAACTGGGTGATCTTACCTGCCTTAAGAGTATGGAAGTCCATCCTTGTAGGTATGCAAGGATATCTCAGGGTTCAAGGCCAAACAGAGAAATCTAAAAGTTTGTTTTTCACACATCATTTGGGTGGTGGTCATAGCCAAAGCTGGGTCATGAGAGTAAATGAATACATTTCATAGTACTAAACTGAGCCACTGACCTCTTTGGTGAAGTTTCTAGCACTTGAAGAAAGGTGGGGAAAAATACATTAGTGTACAGATATCCATATTTTTCCCCCCCTTTAGCATCCCATTCCTTCATGTCTATTTGTTTTTCAAGGAATCTACAGTTTTTCAAGCTTGAGGGCTGCTGCCTGTGAGAAATCAATAAGGATACATTCTTATTAGACATCTCAAAGTTCACCTATCTGAGCATTTCTGTTCAGATCAAATGTGATGTGGATGTCCAGACTATCCCCTCTTACTGTATTAGGCTTTACATCAAAGAGTATGATCTTCAAGAACATGACCTAGATACTTCATTAACAAAATCAGTTCTAAAGATGTATTTTGGAAGTGCATGAGAAATACATTTTAATTGCTAATAGACTCACCTTGTGGGATAAGACTAGAGAAAGTCCTTCACAGCTATTCTATTATAATAGGTGGTAACTGTTATCTCACACAAAGAAACTTGTAGGGGAAATAATTTAGAGTGACCTCACCAACAATGAGAAAATATTTGGTATCATCATTACTGCATTAATTTTAAAGCACCCATAAGGAAAAGCAACTGCCTCAGTTTCACACAATATTTCTTATGCAAAATATTGTCTGATATTACCCAACATAAATTAATAATTCTTTTAAAAATCATTTAAACTTCATATGTTATTGAATCTTTATTTCCAAGGTTGTTTCTTATGAAACAGTATGTCTTTTCTTGTCTGTTGCCTTCTTTCATTCATGTTCACTAGTTTATTTCTGAAGTTCCCAGATACATGCATATTTCCTATTGTTATTAACTAACACAAATAAGCAAAAAGATTTTACTAGAAATTGCTATAGATTAACCTTATGGTGGATTTCCACACAGATTAAAACCCAGAATTGTTAAAAAAATTGTATTTTATTGTATGTGATTTTCATCTAAGAACCCTAATTAAAGGGGTTATACTTATCTCTAATGTCAATACCTTTCTATTACAATTCTAACTATTTGAATACAGAATATCTGCATATTTCTCTGTTCTCTGAAAAATTTCCATAAGTATACTATTTCCTAGACACAAATATCTAACAACAGCAAATTAATTGCAAAGACATCAAGAAAAGCACATTACTATGCATGAGTATGAAATACTATGTATTTCAGCTTAATAATAGCTATATTTTAAAGAGATTGCTAAAAGGAAACACAGGAACATTCAAGATAAATTATCTGCTTGAAACATTGGAAAAAATTTTTGAAACAACTCCTTCAATATGAAACCTTTGACTTAAAGTAGCATTAAAACTTGCTACACTTCAAGCAGATTGTGATTAATTTCTACCCATACTAAAGAGCTGTCACGGTTTGATTGGATTGTTATGTGGGTATTTTATCTCCTTATTTGTCTTTTTTTTTAATAACAATAAAATGTAAGTTAAAGAAAAGGAATAAATAAGTGTTGAAAAAACATATTAGCCTTTAAAATCAGATTGCATCACTCCTGTGAGCCTCCAACTCTACATTCACATAAGTAAAAGCTATGAAATGCAGAGTTTTAGGCCCTTTTATGAGAAGTGTTAGAAGAGGGCCAAAATTTTGTCTTTTCACAATATCTTTATTGACTTTTTAAACCTATTCACATTAAAAACTATTTTCTTTCCTTTATCATGTAAAAAAAAAAATTGTTTGAAATTTTGTCTGTTGATAAGAAAGTTTTAATTTGCCTTGATGGAAACACTTCAGGGATGTTGAACAGTAAATTAAAGAAAAAATTTTCTAATATTCAATAGGAAAACTGAAGAAATCTGATTTTAAAACTTGCTCACTATTGTTTTTGATGTTTCCATGAGAAGAAGAAAACAACAATACGTATTTCCTTGGTAAATAGGTAAGGGATGAGAATAAAAAGGTGTTCAGAACATTTTTCTTGACACATTTCACCCTGGGAATAGGGCAAAGATAGTTGATTAACAGAAAATTAGTACTGTAATTACTTGGGCATGAAGGAAAGTACACTTTTCAGAAAACTTACCATAGTGTTGCATGTTTCCTCATGCAATTTTCTAAGGAAAGGTTGCTATTTTCCAGGCTTGAGAATGGGAAACAAAGTATTTTGATAGGAAAGACATTTAAGATAGGACACAGGTAACTTGGTTTAACTTTGAAATGCATTCTCTTCACTTGAGTGAATGATACATTTAAGGCATGCTGTCTCTGATAATTCTTCTTAGAAATATCATGGTAGAGTTTATGAGCAATTTTTTAGTGACTTCTTAAAAAAGAAGGTGTGGCATAATGCAATCTGTCACATCTTACATACTGCCATCCACATACTTGTTTTTCCTTGTTTCTACTCAGACTCTACTATTTCTTTGAATTGTTTATTCCCATTTGTATACACATAGTGAAAATTCTGGAGCTGTTATGGAAGAAATTACAGTGCTGAAATTAAGTATACAGACATTCCCATATACTCCAAAGTGAGGCAACATATTGTCTGCTAGAATAGCACTTTCTGCTAATAGATATTCATAATTTAACCAAAGCTACTGATAAGTAGTTTCTGCTGGAACACTTCTGCGTGGGACTCGAACGAAAATTGTTAACAGTATAAGAATTGTTGGGGAGGGGCTGGCATAAACTAATGGCTGGAATATTTCTCTTGTCAAGAGTAGGGATTGTAGAAACCTATGCAGGTCATTTTGCAATCAGATAATAAGGGATGTTCCAAGGCAAATTAATGCTTCTTTCAAAGAAGACAAGATTAGATGTAAGGGGCTTCTCAGAAGAGAACTTGACTCCACAGAGCTGATAGAAACACCATGACATTTTGTTTTCCCAAACAGAACAAAGGAACCACTCTGAAGTCAAATAGTTGGCTGTAAGTTCTGCTTGAAGTTCTCTATATTGCGTTTGAGTATATCAACAATTTTATTAACCTCTTGAAGCAAGGAAGATGTCAAAGGAAAGAGGCAATTATGACAGTGGAATATGAAGCAGTGTCTTCTGCACTGAGAGTGGCTTACAGTGCTAGCCAAGAATTTGTCACTTCTGTGGCTGGCAGTGAAAGCTTTGTGATTTCAAGTGGGAAGAGCAGAGAATTTAAAACATGATTCTAAAATATAATTCTCTTGAGAAAGGGAGTTGGTCCTTGCAAATATAAAATGTTAAACAGAAGTAAATATCAGTGGTTGATTACAAGAGCTAAAAAAAATTCCATTAGTGTTCTTTGAAATCTCAAGGTGCATATTTGGATATGACATTGGAGAACAATTTTAAATTGTTCTGTCAGGCACTAAAATACAATTTTCTTTAAAGAGAGAATTGTCTTTAGAGATTGTTCTAGTTTAATCTTCATGAAAAAAAAATCTGGTTCTTAATTATTTATAAATAATTTAGCTGATACATACTTGCAATCCATTTCAGAAGGTCAATTTCAATATTTATGTGTAAGATTCTCACTAGAAAACAAAGGAATATAACTAGAATTTCAACCCTCTATTTTGAAGACACATTAGATTTTAATCTAAGGCACACTCTCATGGTATATGCTTCCATAATTCAATCAGATAGTAAATGTTAAGGTAGCAGGAGGTTCGCCATTAGATGAAACTGATTCAGTAATTATTAATAGACACATGCTGTTATCCTCTCCTCTTGAGCACTGCATAAATAGCTTCAAGAATTTCCAGAACCTTAAAACTAAATATGAACACTCTCCTCTGTTTCTCCATTTTCTGGATAATCTTTCTTTTCCTGAAGGCTCCCCATTCAATCACTTTTTCACTCCCCTTCACACAAGTGTTCCACAATATTAAAAGCTCGCAGAAAGTCTGTTCTTCAAATGTGCTTCTATAATGGAAAAGAACACTTGTTTACATCTGAAGAGGAACCTGTCATTATAATCTAAGTCTATCTTCTGAACCTAAGAAATGTCATACTGCTTTAAACCAGAGGTCAGCATGATCTGAATCCCATTTTCAAATGTACCAAAACCAGATACTTGTGAAAGGGTAAAAGAACAAAGAAAGTACAAAAATATTATCTATGAAATATATGTACTGTCTTCAACAACCTGCAATTCAGTCTGAAGTATTTGTCACCATGAATTTCTAGGTAAAAAAGCCTCTATGGATTTCTTTTCCACCAATTTATTTGTCCAGTCATTTCTGGTCCATGTAAATAAATGTGATATCCAAAACACTAGTGGCAAGTTTTTCAACTGCTTAATTACAGGTCAACTTATTTTACTTGCTTTGCATCTGTCACTTGATAGATTTGTTTGATTTTACCTATTTTTTTTACTGGAATGGAGAGTGAATGGCTAACACCTTTTCTTATTCACTAAGTCCCATTTATCTCTCTTTAATGACTTTCAAGCAAAAAACCAAGTTTATTTAGAAATTTCTTCATATAGTAAACAACTTTATACATTTAATCAGTCTTGCTGACCTTCTGACAACTTTTTTTGGATTTGATTTAAAGTTCAACCAGACTGCATGTGTCATTTTAAGTGTGAAGTCAATAATATTGTGATAGTTCTCTCAGTTTCATTCTCTTTCTTTCTAGTACTTCCCAAGATTAAATTTGCCTTTTACCTACAATCTTAAAAAAAAAAGAAACAGTGATTTCTCATTCATCTGAGAGAAATGGAGAATTAACACACCCAAAGGATCCCTGTTTTCTAATAGGTAGTCTTACCCAGAATGGGAGTCCATAAATTATTCAATGGTATCATCAGGGAAACATCTTAAGTTCTTTTTGGTCAACCAAGAGTACTAAGCTGTTCTAATGCACTCAGACAAATTGTACTTCTGACTTGGGGTACAAATAGATGTATTGAGGAATGATATCTTAGTGCCTCTGTCACAATCCAATTAGCTGCGCAAAAATTTTCCAGCTTAGGAGACAAGGAAAGGAAGCACCTCCAGATTTCTGCTGCTAATTTTCAGAAGTGAATGATTCTATGAAAAAAAGTCTGTTTTATAAAGCCATGTTTTGGAAGATACTCAGTATCATTGTTCCAGTTTCCCCTGGTTCATCCCCTAAAGAGGTGCAGAGAGAGCTCTATTCTCTGCACCCCAGATAGTGAGCCACAGAAAGAAATAATATATGATGATTAAAGATAGTGATAGAAGCATCAGCCTGATGTGTCTATCTTGTATTTAACCCCAGTTTGCAGCTCTCAACTTGAGTGCATTCTGGGCTTGGATGTAGAGACAACTCCCTTGAACACCTAAGCATGCAGCTATTAACGGTTGCACAAAAAAAAGCTGTCAGATATTATTGTGAAATATAATGGAAAGCTTTTACTGTTTTATAATAATTCTGAGTACAGAACTATCAAAATAAGTAGTATTGATTTTTTACTGATGAATAAAAATTAATCAATGAGCCATCTCAGTCATAACATGCAAGATATTCTTAAATTATCAAACTTAATAATGGTTGCTAAACATGGCATCTAGTATTTTCTTCTGTTAATCACTATATTAGAATTTAATCTGGTTTTAATCTCATTTATTCAGAGAACATCCTTGTACTTAAAATTGTATTCTTATGAGCATGTTATATTCAACATCTTTTACCACATCTCTTCCAGTCTGTTATGACAGTAGAAGTTCCTAAAACAGCCGATGGTTAAATGCCCTTCTATCACCGGCTAACGGAGACTGTGGTAAGAGTTATAAACTCCTGGCTCACACATCACAAATGAAAAAATCAAAACTTGTAACTTTGTGACAAATGTGGTTTTGTCCTCCAAGAATTCCTCTATCAATAGAAACAGTTTACTTCTTTTGAGATAGGTATATATTTTATGTTTAACAAAAATCTTGGGAAGTGCATCCGTAAATTCAGCATGTGGACAGGCATTTACAAATAGATTGAATTTCTCCTCCCATTACTTCATCACATTAGGCTTGATAAAAAATTTGCTGAGAATACAAGGGTTGCCCAAACTGAGATATAATGCAGGATTTTGTGCAGGAAAAACATTCAGTTCCTTCAGCCTTTCAAACCATAAACAAAACAAACAAAATATGATGGAATAGGGGCTTACACTCGCAGTTGCTATGGGCTAATTCTTTCAACCCTTATCAAGCGTTTTGCACAATCAAACAATAACATAATTGCAGTTTATTTCTCATCAGATACTGTAGTTTCAACCCATTAGTATGAAAGATGAAAGAGAAAAATTTTGTTCTTGGGAGTCTCACTGTTGAACATCCTGAGCTAACACAGGTAGCAAGGATTTCATCTACCCTTTGTTCTCTTCCTTTGGGGTTTCTTCTGTCTTACTTGTGGATTAGCTTTCCACCTTGTATGAGTTACTAAGTCACAAGATTTACTAGCTTCTTTTCTTGTACAGGATAATGTGCTAGTTCAGGAATTCAGGAGTTACTTGTACAGCTAATATAGAGGCTTGTTATAAATTCAAAGTGTACTAAGAAGGATGAAACCAATATTTGCCTTTTTTTGAAGACCTAAAATATCATACTGAAATAGTTAAACAGTGACAATGTATAACAATTTTTAACAAAGTTAAACAGAAGTTTATAAACAATAAATAATAGCAAAGGGTTTAATAGAGGTTTACGGTGCAATTTCATAAACAGGGTACAGAAAAACAGGAGTGTAGCAAAATTTGCAAGATAAGAGCAAAGGTTGTAGAACAGAATGAGACATACCTTGAGAAATAGAAGTCAACCTCTAGAAGCAGTTGGAAAGATATCTGGCGGACACAAAAAAAGCCTCTGTCTAAATAAGAAGGTAGTCTCTATAGGGATCTGATGAGCTCACACTCTTATTTTTGTGAAAGGAGCTGGGACTGTAGAAAAGTCAACCATAAATGAGAAAGGATAGGGAAGAAAGATGATTCTCACTCTGTTTCATGTTTCCTTCAAACCTGATCAAGGACCACAGTCATCAATGCTACACTACACAGCATGAGCTCCAAGGTATTGTAAATTCACAGCTGTTAAATCTCCATATTTTCCCTGGTCTTCTAGACCTGTTTTGACTCAGAGAAATAAAACTATCCAGTGTAATTAAGGTGCATTCAGAATTTGAACTTATACAGTACTGTAACAATATCCGTTAGGTTTATTCTGTATTAATCTCCCAAAAGCTTCAAACATGATCTTGGAGTTTTTAATTGCTGCTGATTATCATCCTAGTATAACAGGCCTTTCTATTATAGCCTTAGATCTCACTCTTGAGTGAGAATTATCAACTCAGAGAAAATAATTTTATAAATGAATTAGGAATGTTACCGCTCATGTGCATGGCTTGATATTTATCAATACAAAGTATCACTTGCCATTTTACTGTCCAATCACACAGTCTCTTAATGACTTTTGGGATTCTTAACCATTAACCTTTTTTTCACTACCTTAATTAGCATAATGTTTTTATCAAAACCACCTCAGTAATCTCTCCCTTGCCTAATAATATTTAATATGCTGAATATTACATCTGCCAGACAAAGTTCCTGTGCTCTGCTTAGGATGACCTCCTTTTACTTTAAAGACATTTGATCCTTTTCTCTAAACTGCTTTTCAGTTTTGCCAAGATTTTTCCCTCTGAAAGAATAATGCTTTGACAGAGAAATATGAAAAATATGGTCAGGGGAAATTCAGATAAATCTATCATAGCATTGTTAAAGTTGGAAAAGACCTGTAAGATCAAGTCCAACCATCAACCTTGCATGACTTCTATGTTCACCACTAAATCGTTCTCAAGTGCCATGTCCACAAGTTATTTCTATGCTTCTATGGATGATGACTCCATCACGTCTCTTTAGGTAGTCTGTTTCAATGCTTGAACCCCCTTCCACTAAGACATTTTTCCTAATATCTAATCTAAACTTTATTTTGTGCGATTTGATGCCCTGTCCTCTTCTCCTGTCACATGTTACTTGGGAGAAGAGGCCGACACTCGCCTGACTACAGCCTTCTTTCAGGTAGTTGTAGAGAATAGGATTTAGTGGTAAGCTTGGCAGTGCTGGGTCAATTGCCTCTGTGAGTCATCATCACAGGGGATTAAATAGGCAAAAACTATTAAACTGGAGTGCTGGACCCTTACAAAAAAGGGAATCTTGTTGTAAACGAGGAAAAATTGTTGTGACTTGGAAATATCTACTCTTATACAGAGACCTCACTCCAACCTTGTTTTCAATGATCTTCCCCCTTTTGCTCATATTTCTCCCTACTTTGCTTTAACGTCAGGGCTTATAACAACCTGTCAGGAACAGAAGTCCTATTTATACAAAGCTTGGAGAGAGGATAACAGAACAGATGACCATATTGAAACAAGCATAAAGAGAATGAGGGGAAGTGCAGTGTTCTTCAAAATGGCAAGACAGACAAACACTGGTGACCTTCATACAAACTGTCTCCAATGTCGGTGCACTTACACCAGAATGTTTATTTTTAATTTTGTTCTCTAATAAAGCAGCAGCATTTTCCAATCTCAAAAAAGTCACTTCTATTTACTCAGCTGTATTATTGCTATTAATCATTGATAGATTCATACAACATTTTACAACTAGAGACATATTCTGTACCTAAAAGTATTCAGGTACAAAAAACAAATTATATACTGATAAAGTAACACCTGAGAGAATCAGGAGATATTACAACAGAAGAAACAAAATATATTTCCAATGAAATATTTCCAAGAGGGATTAAAAGAGAAGGATGTTTTTCAGTAGAGCAAGGCTTTATTTGATAATAATTACCTATCTAGTACTGTAGTTTACTGAAAAGGTTTTCTCAGGTCAAACAAAAACGTTGGTAATTTTAAGTCCAACAAAATCATTATTCTGAATTAACCTGAAGGAAAAAAATAATTCCAATTCAGTCTTATTTCTCTACTTTGTTCTCTTTCCTATTTTTTTTCATAAATACAAGTGAAAACTACTCTGACAGTCTCAATGACATACTATGAAATTAATTGTTTCTATTTCAAGTTATGTTTTTTTCACTCCACCATGAAAAACTGTCACCACAAAAATTCTGATCTATCAATTTCTTGAAAGCTTTTATTTTTTATGTGTTTGGATTGTATCACTGTCTTCATCATTTTATACCTTACCAAGTCTTTCATAATATCATTCTAATTATATTACTTACGAAAAAAAGAAAAAAAACAGATAATTAAGTTGGTTGAGGTTTTTTTCTTATTTTTTATTAATTAAAGGAGATGTGAATCAAACTCAGAGGTAAAGTGCAAAAGACTTATTAGTTTGTGACACAAACAAAATCCAGGAGAAGAAGTACAGAAAATTTTTTCTATCTAAAATGAAGAAATATGAGACACTAATAATACCATCAAGATCTGAACTGTAGTAGAGAAAAAAAGGTTGTAGGCAGAAGTATTTTTGCTGATTTGTTATCCAGACCTTTCATGCACACTAAAATTTCCAGCCATTTCTTAAATATAGGAAGTCATCACCCTTTCCTAATGCATAAAATTCATTTCTCAGCCATTTCCTTTTCCCTCACAGTGTGAGTCACCTGTTCTTAGCAGAAACTTCAAAAATGCTTATATTCTGAAAGTTCTGTAGACTTCACAAGTTTTGAACACAAATTCTCACAAAACTTTCCTTGCTCCAAAAAAAAGCAAAGCACAAAACCAAACAACACAAAGCAGAGACAATATATATATCTATTGATAAAACAGAGATACAAACATAGATTTTAAAGACATACAGAAAATATTTCCCTTAAGGAATCCATCATTCAGTATAGGAAAAGACTATAATCAAATAGACTGGACCATGGATTGATTCCTTCACTTGTGATTTTTGCAACAAAGGCTACAAAGTGTGTGAATAAAGAATTTCTTATAAAGCACACTTCAAGTTCATTTTCTAAGGAGAGCTATCCCTTCCACTGTTGTAAGCATGGATCTTTAGTGAAAAACATCTGAATATTACAGTAAGACAATAATTTTTTATTTGATAAGCTCAATACTACACTGTCAGAACACTGAGTATTGAAATCTCCCCTCAGAGTTTTTTTATTAGTGTAATTTGAGAATAGCTTCATTACAGCACATGTACTCATAAGTATGTTTAGTTTTGCAATCAGAAGGCAATGGTTGTAAGATGTAAGGTAATTACACTATCATAAGAGAAGACAAGAATATGTTTAGCCATCCTTCTTCCATGTTGATGCTAAGAGGGAAGAAGATAAAAACTTAAATTAACAATACATTTTCCTTTTTTTAAAATTCTGTAGATAATACTGACTGTTAAAAAAGAACATATCCTGTGTCTATTCAGCTAACATAGACATTAATAAATATAAGCACATCCCCTGGGAAACTGAAACAGCTAAAATGATTTTTCTGAATATTTTTGTACAGGTTTTTTTTTTTGAGTATTAATGTACTATGAAAAGCCCTTCTGGTTTTTTTTTCTTTTTTTTTTTCTTTTTTTT
>VYXF01000700.1:410489-509571 GCA_013397295.1 Polioptila caerulea
TTTTTTTTTTTTCTGAAGAAGGATGAGCTAGTTTCAGCTGCAATTGACCTTTGGCCTATTTTGTCGTCTGTCTGCATATACGAAGCACAGCTCTGTGCTCTTCGTGCAAAGTCTGATCTCACTTCAAGAGATCATACAGCATCTTTTACTCTTGAGCTCCACATTCAGCCAAGCTAGTCTTCTTTCTTGCTTGCTTAGGACACAGGGGAATCGCTGGCTCATGTGTTTCTCAAAGGTTCTTCTGTGATATTGACCAACATGTGTGGACTCCTAAGACCTCAAATGCAGATTCCAGGAGTACTCTGCTACATACCTCTCTGAATAGCTTAAGATTTGCTCTCATGAAGTTTAGGATAACAACTCTTTTTCTCATTACACTGAAAATTTTAGATTCAGGTATTTCATGATCACTATGGTGAAGACAGACATCTACCATCACATACCTCTTTTTATTCACAGGAAGCAAATCTATGAGGGCTATCTTTTTTAGTTGCTATGTCAATTACCCGAGACAAGAAATTATCTGCTACAAACCTGAAATGTTTCCAAGACCTGCTTATCAAAACAATATGATATTTCCAGTTGTGTCTGGGAAGCTAAAATTTTACACAGGGACAAGGGCTGCTGATGCTACTGATGAAATTTCTCCTAACAGCCTATAAAATAACTCATCAGTGCTTACATCCTGCCTGGGTGATTGGTGTTAAACATCCCCTACTACATCTCCTTTGTTCTCTATCCCCCTCACACTTACCCAGAGGCTCTCAATCACATCAGTGTTAATTGTAAGCTCTCTAAAATCAAACCTCTCCCTTATGCACACTTTCTCCCTTACGACAAATCTAACTCACCTGCCCTGCTTACCCCTCCCAGTACTCCTGCTGTGGGACAATTGCCACCAAGTTTCACTGGTACCAATATCATAACTCTTTTATAACTATGTAAATATTAAGACCAAGACCACAGTTGAGATGAAATATTCTTGATGTACTGACAGAGGTTTGAGGAAAGTCTCAAGAGGAAGAGTAAAATGTATCCAAATATGCATTCCATAAAAAATAATTGAGGCTGAAGTTCTTTGTCATCTTTTGGGTTTTTTCCCTCCTGCCTATAATATTCTTATAATTACGGTTTTCTGAGTATTTCTTTTTTAGCACCAATTAACTTTAACTTTTAATATTGAAAACCTCTGTGATCATTCTCAAAATTTTATTTTACACAATATCTTGTGTAGTTTTATGTTGGGGCAGAAATGTCATATATATGTCTCATATACATTTATGTCATATGTATATTACTAACTAGTTTAGCACTTTTATTTGGTCAAAATTAAAAAAAAAGTTTGGTTTTATTTTGCCTCTTTTTTGTTCATTTCACCAGATATTTCAACTTAAAACTAATTAGACTTTAAAAGTCTAAGTGCCCAAAGTATTTTAATGGATACTTTAGCTATTCAGCTTTCGCTTGCACAGAAGTGA
Organism: Polioptila caerulea; assembly: GCA_013397295.1. Classification (NCBI taxonomy): domain Eukaryota; kingdom Metazoa; phylum Chordata; class Aves; order Passeriformes; family Certhiidae; genus Polioptila; species Polioptila caerulea. Next base: position 411,968 of record VYXF01000700.1, read on the forward strand.
ATTATATACTCCTTGAATAAGTTTCTTCCCATTTTTTTTCATAAGAGCATGAGACCTTTCTACAATTCTTAAATTCATATATGATTAAAATTACTCTATGAGGTATCCAACTGTTTCTTTATTGAGAAAAAGGTTTTTCAGTCTTACTTATATTACTTCTGCTCCATTTACTTTCCTCAAATTTCTTCAGATTGCAATAGCTGAATTGAATGTTGAGCAACTACCAATAGCATTAATCAAAAAAATTTAAAAATTCTCAAAACCATCAGAGTGCTGATACAGGTCTTGACAGTTTCACTAAACTTCTCCAACAAAAGGAGTAGAAGTCTACCAACATTTTAAAACAATCTTGATTGAATGAATGACAGTTAGTACCTACTGTATAGCAACAAATAACATAACAAGAAAGGCAAGGGAAAAAAAAGATCTTTTGAGTTTTACCCTGAGAGAATTCCTTAAAAGCCTGGTTGCTGGGAAAAGTGGTAGGTGCTGTCAACTCATTTAATGAATCTGCCTCTGACCTTTAGTAGAAAAGAAGGCTTTGGAATAATACTCCTAACAGAAGTTTTAAGACAGCTGATGCTACGCCTCCACCCAACATAGAAAAAGTATCAGCCAGTTTTCTAATAAACTATGGGTCTCTTGTTACAGAATTATAATATTGGAGGAGATCCACATCATGGACACACACACATACATTGTGTAAAGAGTAGGGCTGAAAGTTTAACTATCCTCGGAATTGAAAGAGGAAATATCTTCCTGTTTATTAAGTCTAGTTGCACAACAGATAAGTCCTTTCCTTATGAAAGTTAAGATGGAATATTACATGTTTTACTTCTTAAAAAAACCCTGTGCATATTTACTAAAACAAGCAGATACCACTTTTATCATTCTACCATGCCCAGTAAAAGGCTTTGTAGTGACTGGTGGTGCAAAGTTGCAGGACATGATGAGGTCTATGTTGTTCAGAGCCAGTTTTAAGATGCTTTGATGGTGGTAACAATCAAGGGACTTTCATCTTGCCTGCTTCAGCTTAGACCTGTAGATACATCTGTGATAAGGTCAGCTTTAGCTTGCATAGCAAAGGGTGAGAAGTTGTATTAGAACACTGTTACACAGAGGTTTTGAATTTCAGTGGAAGTCAAAGAGGAGGAAACAGAATACATTAGATGATATAAGAAATAAATCCAAATAAATGCAAAACTGAAGAGGAGGAAAGTCTCATTACGAACATCATGTATCTTCAAGTAGAGAACTTGGGACAAAGATGACTTATTGTAACCCTCCATCACTCCTACTCTTCTTGGGAAAGACTTAAGACCCAGAGGGGCAATGGAAAAGCAGTTACAAAACTGGGGAAAAGAGGCAAATAATAAAAACTGTACCCAAACCAATTGTACATTTGTAATTTGAGAGGCCTTTCTGTACAAATTTTGACTGTGTTCACATTATTGCACTGAGATTTGTATCTACTGTAGTATTATAAGACTGTTGAAATTTTAATTGAACTAAAAGAAAATGTTTGGTTTGATTTAAAAGGTATGAGGTTTCTTTGCCCCTTTCAGGATTTTGGGAAAATTTTGTAGAAATTGAAATAATCCATTCATGTACAAATGAAACCATAAAAATGTCATGTAGTTCATCTGATGTTTCTGTGGCAAGTGAGGGTCATATGCTATTATATACAAGATCATGGAATACCAAATATGTTAAAAAATTGCTCTTCTTGATGTGTACTAATCAATAGTAATACATAAGTCTGCAGGAGTATCGATTTTTTTAAAATAAAGTTTCTAAGGATGGTAAAGCTTTTTGTAATATGGAGGGGAAAAAATTAAAACCCCAAATCATACATTCTAATATTATGGTAGCATCATAGATTAAAGAAAAAAAAGATTCTTTCACAGGTCTTGCACAATACAGACTACAAGACATAACCATCACCTGGGAAACATTTAATGCTTGATTTAGCGGTGGGAAAACGGTATAAAAGCCCAAAATATTTATAGGGAAACATTGCTTATAACCTTAATTTGGCAGGAGTCAAAAATATTTAACACAATCTTAAGAATCTTTTCAGAATAACAGCAATTTTATGATTTAGCATTGTCATCAGTCTCACCATCAAATGCAAGCGTTTGCATAGATCATTTTCCAAGCTTATTTCAAGTCTAGTCATGAGTGTTACGTGGCTACAGTTCAACATCTTATACCTGGAGAAACAGTGAAGACTGCATTGCTACTTTGACCTTTTCAGCATTCTGTGATTCGGACAACCACCTCTGTTCTTTACAATTGCATGACCCTGTGAGTAACAGCAAAAATCTCAAAAAGGTCAAGTCAGTATAGCTAAGTTCAGTTTGACAGAATAGGCTAGACATACAAACCTAGGTAGAATCTCTACTATAAAAACATTTAAAAGAAGCTCTGACTACTACAAGTAGCATCACAGTACATCCCCTGGAGTGTTAAACAAGTTTTGGTTGAAAACAAAGAAAAAATTTCAAGCCCTAGTAAGCGATTTGCATTCCCACAGAGAGCCTGTGGTGCTGACCCAGGTAGTGGACTTTTACCCATGGGTTACACTTTTGTAAACAGTTCTTCACCGTGCAAAGGCTTCCTGAAAAATAAATGGAAAGCTTAAGTCATAAAAAAATTGAACATAGTGTAATAAAATAGCTTTTAGAATGAATTTATGTTATGCTGAGATCTAAGCATAAATATTGTAGAACTTTCTTTTCTTAGACTGTTAAGCACATTCTTAGGCATTGAATTTCTCTCTTTCATTTTTTTAAAATGGATCTGCCTCTGAACTCTAAATGAGAGCATATGTATCAAGATCTGTATTCTTCACTATAATGCATTGCAAATACACATTTAGTTCAGAAGTAAAAATACACCTACTCAGACCAGTGAAATGTGAGAGCTTGGCAACTTATACAAGACCTTATTCCTTTAATATTCACTCAAAATTTAAATACCAGTGCTAGAAACTAAGGCTGGAGAACCCTTATGAACATATTTATCATTCTTGATATCAATAATGTCTATGTGAACCTTGTGGATCCTAAAGGCAAATCAACTGCTACAAGAATTTCTTTTTATTTAATAATCAGAGGCAGGAGAGATACAGCTGGTATCAGAGTTGAAGAATGAGCCAGAACACTGCCTAAGGATGATTTTCCATGAGAAGAGTCTTTCAAACTTCCTCAAAGTTTTTCTGAGGGACAAAAAAAATTAATGTTTAATATTGCAATAGAATATGCATTTCTTCCCGGTTCCATCTTAGCAAAAACGTGAGGCAGTGGTAGTTGCTAGCTGCATCAAATCCCATAAATCTTTGGACAAGATTTCACTGGGCAGAACTTGTCCATGGGGACTCCGTGCTGTTGCAGTGTGAAAAGAACTTCTCTTCCTTTCTGTGGTACTCGTGCGGATGGGTAATAAAACAATGTAATGTTTTACAGTAATTTTTCTCTTTCCTTTCTCAATGTAAAGCATAGCTATCATAGTAATAGTTGACAAAAAGGATTTAAGAATAAAAATTGTTTCAGCTATGGTTCCCGTATTCTGAATCTGCATAACTCAGATAATGGGAGATTTCTCAGGGTGCCTGTCTTGGGAGAAATGTGAACCAGCTTTTTCCTTCAAATACAACTATAAGTACATGGACCCAGATCCTGAGGGAACAGCCCAATCAAATCTTGACAATCGCACATTGAACCCAGAGATATGGGCTAAAAGTAGAATTCATAGACTTCTTTTTTTTTATCAAGTATAAACAAGCTTTTATACTAGCTGTTGCAAGTTCTAGCTAGCAAAGCTGAATGGCCTTCTTTCTAGCGTGCGAGCTTTTTCTCATTAGGCATTCTCTTACTTCTTAAAGGCATCCTTATTAGATATTAATGCTGATGCATGTTTGTTTGTCTGTTTTCACTTATGGTACATCTATAATATGTTCTGTTTTGTTAAAAATGTATGGCTAACCAACAGAGAAAAGAGCTGTCTATTCTGATTTCTTGGATCATACAGATTTCTCTGCAGGGAAGGGACAGTAATTTATATATGAGGCATCAAGCAAGTGCATCTGGGAGAATTTTCTGGAAAGCAGTGAATAGAGAAAGAGGGAGAGAGAAAAAAAGCTCCCACAGCAACAGAAGAACAGAGCAAGAACAAGAAGCAGACACAAAGAAAGAGCTGTGAGGCTAACAGATGTGCAAGACGAGGCTTTTAAAAACCCTCCAGGGGCAAGTACTTGAAAGTTTATTTCTAATATTTCTAAGATGTATAACAGTGTTCCATTAGTTATGGCATAAAAAAGAAGAAACTTCTGTTCAGCAGATGTTTCTGCCCTTGATACTTGAAGAAAATAAAATCAATGTTTCACATTACTGCAAACTAATTAAGTGTAAAATTAGAACACAGTTAAGTTTAAGATTAAACTAAGGACTTGTTAATCTAGAAGACAACTGAGGCATTTAATGATCTTCAAACTAAAACCTCCTCTTCTATGGCTTGGAAAAGACATCATGTTAAACTGTTGGTCTCTCAGAGTCATGTCTAACTATGTTAATGGTAACATATCCTTGGAAAAACTCCAACTGCAGCATTTCTCTCAGCCTTGTGAGAACTGGTGCTTTCATTGTTTTTGTAAATGGTCCCTTTAGAGATTAATTTATCCGATCAGGTTCTTCAGGAATTAATGTGTTACTTAAAGCATTTAGTGTGAAACTTGAACCAGTTTTCCTTTACAAGGACTTGCATGCTTGTAATTCCTTTTTATTGAAAACAAAGAGAATCATCTCCTAAGAGCATCTGTCATGCTGCTCACCTAAAGCCTATTGAGAAAATAGAGCACGTTGCAAGATGTTAGAAATCAAGCATATATAGATATATTAAGATGGGATTTCATTAGTTAAGATTTAGATATTTGAAGGTTTTTCTTTTACACATAAAAGTCTTAATTTATAATTAAAAATAATTTATTGGAGAAAAGATTTGCCTTTGAAGGGACAATTTACAAATATGCCACTTATTAATAACTGGTGAGGTGATTATAACAAGAACCACAATTTTTACTGCTGAGTAGAAGACTCACTATAAAATAAAATATCTCCAGCATTTTGAAGAAGCTTTTTTTAGCCAAAGATCTCAAGAATTCTTTGTCAAAGTCAGTAATTTCCAACAACAACAAAAAAATATATTGACCCAATGAGATCCTGTAGATCCACTCCATTTCCCCACATATGAACACCCACATCTAAGATTGCATATCAGAGAAACAGTAAACATATTTTGTTTACAAGTTAAGTAATCCCACATGGTCACTGCTTGTGGAAGTTAACTTCTACACTAGAAGGAAACACACAAGTAACAATGCAGCATTATCACTCTGTAAAATTCATGCAGCAAAACCCCCAAATCCATAGTGAGAAGTAAACCTCTGAGTCTGACAGGTAAAAAAAGGCTTGATATGTAAGACTTGATATGATAGAAGTGGAATGTGAGCAGAGCTTAAAACATATGCATATATATAGACATTCACAACACATACAGTTTAGAGGACAAAAGGGCAAAACCAGAATATTCTAGTGTTCCAACCAGAGGAGATGTTGACCTTTCTGGAGCAGGTCTCTATTTCTAAAAATTTTAGCTAACAAGCAAAGAAGATCTGGTTGGAGATGTGAGGGTTGCAGTCTCAACTGCAATGACCTTGAGTTAGTAGAACTCAGGATCCTGGTAAAAGAGGGGAGGGCAAAAAGCAAGATCACAATACTGGACTTGAAGAGAGAAGATTCTGGCCTCTTTAAGGATGCGCTGGAAAGTGTCCTGTGGGATTAAAGTCCTGGAGGGGAGAAAGGTGCAAGGAAAGTGGGTAAAATTCAAGGATCAACTCTTACAGGTTCATGAGCAGTCCACTCCAATGAGCAAAAGAAAAAAAACTTCCAGAAGGGCTGCATGAATAAGCAAGGAGCTCCTAGCAAAACTCAAACATAGCAAGGAATAATATAAGAAGATAGAAGCAGTAAAAAGTATAGACTATAGAGTCTGTTTGAGCATGGAGAGACAGAGTTAGGAAAACCAACACTCACCTGGAGTTGAATCTAGTGAAAGAGGGCAAAGGCAGCAAGAAAGAATTATATATAGAGACAAGTAACAAAAGGAAGACTAAGGAAAGCATGAAGACGTTGCTAAATGGGTCAGGAATTCTGTCAACCCGAGACAGAAAAAGGTGAGATAACAAAGAACCTCACCTCAGTTTTTAGGAGAAGAACCAAACTTCAGAAATCCAAGGACCTAAAGAAAATGAATTACTAACTTGATAAACTTCTATGACTTATTACTGGCTTGGTAGATGAAGAATTTCCTACACAGAGAAGCTGATGGAGAATGGGCTGGATGAACTGACAATGAGAGCAAAAATCTGCCGGGACATAGTCTTGGCCAGCCTGTATTGGGTCACTCTGTCTTCCAGTTGGCTCTGCATAACTTCATCATTCTTTACGCTGTGAGCTGCCTGATGTGAAAACTGAAAAACTCACCTATGTCTTCTGCTGTGAGTAATGCTGTTGCTCTTTTTCTTTATCATCATCATCACTATCTTCATCATCTTTTTTCAGATGAATAAAAGTGATCAAGGATCTCAAATGAAAACCAGAAAAAAAAATTTTCACCCCTGGTGAAAATCTGTCTGTTTAGACTCCTAGATAAAGAATCTGAGATCTTTCAGCACAGGATAAGTTCCTAAAAGCTGCCCTGTAAAAAACAGTAATTTTTTCCTTGTTTTTTGGTGGGTTTTTTACATTATCCCTTAGAATACTTTTTAAATTCTTATTGTCAACCACATTCTTCACTCACCCATAAATGTGTGTTTTAACTAAAGCATGAAGCTGTCTTTTGTCATATTGCAAGTTCTTGATGGAACTATATTAAGAACTCATGCTGTGTGTGTTTGCATTTAAATATTTATTCTGGTTTAATAGCTCTTATAGCAGAAAAATTGCTATGATAGCAGAATGATCTGATCAAGATTAAGAATTTAAAATGGAAATCTGCCTTACTAAATCTGTATCAAGAAACTAGCAAGAAGCAGTTAGGTCAGTTCAGGTAAGGAATTTTACACTGAATCCACAGGTAACATGACTCTTATTAATTCTGGGGTAATTATAGCAACTTCTGGAATAAAACAAAGAATTTATAATTAAATATATAGTTAATATTACATATTTATATATATATATAACATATGATTCAATGTTGCTAAAAACGTTTTCCTACCAAAATATGTTAAAAATATGAAAATTAGTAGCAGGATATTGTGAGGTCCCTAGACACTGATGATACACTACTCAAAAATCATGACACAAGGCTGTTACCCTTCAAAACAGAAAAAAACCCCAAACAAACAATTTTTCATTTGGAAATAGAAATGAAGACCTACTGAATTTCTCCTCTGATAGGAAACTCATTATATCACGGCTCTCTGGAGAGACACATCCAAATAAAGGCTTCTGCTTTGTGTGCAGTCTGGTGGGTAATTTCTCTGCAGAATATGCCAGTCTGCATCACTTCTCCCTGCAAGAACAGTTATTTTGACCTGAAACTTGGCAATGAAATGGACCAATTTTTCTCCTCCATTTTCCTTATTAGCAACTTCAGGAAGATTCAGTGTTGGCTGTTAGGAAACCTACTCGATGGTTCAGAGTCCAACTAGGTGCAGAAAGTCATGTGGTCCCCACTGCGTTCTTTTTTTTTTTCAGCTTGGACTTCACAACAGGTAGGAAACTGATTTTTTTTTTTTTTATGTTTTCCAAGCAAAAGAACTAGCTGGAAACAAAAGCTTTAAAAAAATTGTATAATCAATATTTTAATTAAACTTTCTTAATATTTCTTCACAGCTTAACAAATTTGCAACAGAAAGCAAACAAGCATATATCTTTTAATAGTCAGTACTAAGCCTTGGTAAAATACCATGTTGCTTACTAAGAAGAAAAAAAACTACTTAATTTTTTATTAACTTGAGCAGGGATGACATTCAATGTGTAAAAACTAGTTGAGTTATGCTTCCCATTTTGCCCGAAGGAGCCAGGAAATATGTCTCTTACATGCTTAGCCATCTTTTAAAGGGAGTTAAAAGAAAATGTATTTCTGTAGTGTTATGTTAAACAAAAGCTCAAAGTGTGTAAAGAAGATTGTGCATATTAACTATTGAGCTGCATCTTCACTTTTATATTATTCATAAAGCTGGAAAAACCTCAGGTAACCCAAGAGTCTCCAACAGTTTAGTAAGCTTAAATAGCATTTACTTAAAAGTATCATTGAAAGGATAGATGTTTCACATTTTTTTTTGCTTTTTTTTAATTATTTTGTTCAACTTATTAATCTGTCCTGAACAGAATGAAAACAGTCAAAAAAATCTGAGTTTACCTTACCACAGTCACTGATAAATTGTTTCTGCACTAAGGAGACAGACACTATTAATCCTGTAGTCTTTTCTGGAATGGTCTCCCAGAAGCCCTTTCATTTGCCGGCAGCACAGACTTTTTGCTGGTAGCAGAGAGCAGCCTCTCACTATTGTGTAGTTCAGATCCTCTGTTTCTACATGATGGCATCTTCAATTCATGATCAAATGACAGCTAACCTTGTAAATTAAATTTCCACAGTCCATGTGGTCACATTATAACTTATTAGTCAAGAAACAATTATGTCCTCGTGTGCACCACTGAGCCAGCACAAACAGCAACACTTATACCCGTGGGCTCACAGCCAGCTCATGAAAAGCAATTGTGTGAATAACACAACTGTATTAGAGATTCAGTGCTTTGGGAAGAGCTGGACACCTACCACTGGCTCCAAAATAATGGAACAACTTGTGCCATAAGGAAGGCTCACTTTTAAAAAGTATACACTACTTGAACTGATTGAAAAATATGGGGGTGAGAGAGAGATAGATAGAAGTAACCATATTTGTCTTTGTCCGTAGGAAATATTCTTATCCTAAACTAATTCATGAAGAGATCCTTAAATGAAATTCAATCAAGATGTTTAAGAGTAAGGAAATATGGATATACTTAGAAATGCTTTGAAACTGGACAGTTTTTGTCCTGCTTTTTTTTTTTTTTCAGTATTTACTCTTTCAGCAGCACAAGCTCAACAAATCTGTATACATGTGTATAGACATAGATATATATGTGCATGTTTGCACACACATAAATATATAAATACACACACTCCATCTTTTCAAACCCTTCAGGCACAGCTGCCTTTGCTTTTTCTTTCTGCTTATCTTATTGACATTCAGGTCACTGTATATATGCAATGCATATATACCATATATCTATACAGATGGGTATATATTCCTATGCATGCATTCACTCAGAATATATAGGAAAATGTATAAATGCACCATGGTAGAGTGAGACAATCCTGTTTTCTTCTTACAAATAGCATTTAAAACTTTCAGAAAGAAAATTAAAAGCATCCAGTAGTGACAAACAACTTCAACAAATCCTGAAAATTTACATGGGGATTCCCAAACTTGACAGAGGAGACATACAGCCAAGTAAAATTTGTTCTTAAACAAGACATACTCAAAGACCTCAAAAATGTACCTGTTCCTGGAGTTCCCATAGCAGAAAAATAATTTTAGAAACTGTAAGACTATTAATATATCTCTGGGCCTGGTAGAAAAACTCCTAAGTGATCACCTTAGTCAAGAATCAACCCTAGTTGAAATTGATTGAACCTTCAAGAACTGGTTTTGAAAAAAAGTTCATTTTAATAATTTCTGACACCACTGGTGCTATCCTATCTGAGTGCCAGAATACCCCTGACGGATTGGGCATACCTGACCATGTCAGCAGCCATTAATGTGACACATAGATCAAGAAATTGTGATGTATCTGTGCTGGCACCCTGGACTTGCTCACATATGTTTTACATATACAGTTTACTAGCACAAAAAGACTTCAGAAAGTGCCAGAAATATCGATAGTTTCCTTGGCAGAGTCATACTTTCATAGTTACTTAAATAATTTCCCAATGGAATAAAGCATTATAACACTACCAGATATCATTTGATTACTAAACTTACTTTAAAGACTTATTTTGCAACATTAATCTTTCAGATATCCTATAGAATGATGTGGGGAAGGAAAGAAAAAAACCCAAACCAGCCAAACAAAAGCAAAACCCAAGCAAACAATAACTGAAACCCCATGACTTCTTTTTGTGCAGCTTTAAATTTTAAATTTTTAAATCTGTATTGCATTACTTATATATCAAACTCAGCTCTTCTAAGAAGACTTTTGCTATTACAATTCTAAGGTCTTTAAGCAATTATACAAGGTTTAACCATTTCTCAGGAAGAACTTCAAGCAGCAAAACATCACAAAGTATTGTTTTAGAATCCTCAGTTTATCTTTTTGCTTCAACAAAAGTAACTGTATTGCAGGATTTATTCCTTCTAGGAACGTGCTGAAATCTGAGCACAGGAGCTCTATAATTATGCATAGGAAGCCTCAGTAACTCAAGGAACAGAGAAGGTTTGATTTTTTTTGCACACTAAACAAATGAATTTCTCATACTATCTTTTTAAACCACAAATTTGGTTGAGGCGGAAAGTATTTATCTGTGTGTCAAAGACTTATGAATACCCAGAAGCACAACACATGCTTACTTTAGAGAGATCATTATACTTTTTTTTTTCCCAACAAATAGCAGTTCACTCTGAAGAATTGATTAGATCTGCATGGAATTTGTCATAACAAGCATGTTTTCTCTGCTTCATGGACTGAGCTATCAAATTCTAAACTGAAAATATTCAAAAGGCTTTTCAAGTGTTTTACAATCTCCACTGGTTTTTTGTTGTTTCTTTTTGTTTTGTTTTGTTTTGTTTTTTTTAATTAGTTATACGAAAACAGTACAAGATTGATTTAAGCACAGCGGCCTCCAGTCTTCCAGATAACTTATCGATGGCAGATTCTGGAGTTGGTGTAATCCTGGGTATTCTAATGGAGCTTTAGGAAGAGACACCTCGGTGCTGGGTGAAATACTTCTGGCTTTCAACACAACAGCTATTTGAAAGCTAGAGTAACGTTTCTTCACCCACAGTGCATGAGAGGACAAGCCCTAGCTTCTGGAAAATGCTGTCAAGGGACTCCCAGTCGCCAGATTTCAACTAGAATACATAATTTTATTGCAGTCGGCTGCCAGCAGCTGTGATTCTTATACAAAAGAAGGTTTTATACAATATTTCTCCATAGAGTTAGAGGAAACAAAAATATATTTTGTCTTAATGTATTGTTACTGAAACGTGAAGTGGTAAAGCACGTATTTTAAAGAGAAAGTTTCTCAAGTTTTAGAGCAACTAGTTAACAGCCCAGTTATAGTTCAGAGCTATAGATTACTTTGTTATTTTGTAAGGAGAATTAAGGTTTTAAAGCATTAAGAATGTGATTTTTTAAAGTTCAGCTTCTTATTTTTCTCTATTAAAAGAGGGCTAGGTCCTGGGGAGGCAGAGACTTGACTTTCTCTTTTTAGTCTCTAAAATATAGCTGCCTTTGATTCCAAATAATTTGAAGCAATAGGAAAAACAAATAGTAATGTATCATTAAAAGTTTGGTGAGCACTATATCCACTGTCTTTCCTGGGCAACTCTGTCACTGTGAGCTTAGACATCTCAGCCAGAGTGGTGTCGGAATTTTAGAAGTGCCACTGCTTAAGATTTGTTTTTCTTGATGTAATGTCAGATTATTTGATACACTTCTTGATTTCAAGGACAGGTAGGGAATAGAAGACAAAACAATAAACATGAAGAAATTTAAGAAAATCATCATTTAAGAAAATTATTGTGCCCCAAGACCCTTTCTGACTGAATTGTTTTTTGCTTGTTTCTCCTAAGTTATTTTTCTTCCCCACATCTGTTCACTTAACACTTTTAGATTTATTTCTGTTGATGCTTCCAGAAGACAGATTTGTTAGAGAGTATATGACTAGTAGTGTTACAGCTTAACTCAAAACACATTTGTCAAGATTGTGGTATGATGCCTGACAATAGCAGGGAACTAGACCCATTGACTCCAACAACACGTTTGGTTCAAGTGGATCCCAGGGTGAGATAATTAAAAAACAAACATCTTAAAACAGTTTCAGTTTGGATGGAGGAAAAAAACAAACATCGTGAAAATGATGCCCGCAGCAAATTCTGATAAAAGCATCTTGGCTGCAGCTACTCACAGTACAAATATACATTGACACTTCTTGTAATACTCTTCTAATGCCAAGTTAAAATCAAACTCTTCAAATATTGTGCCACGGAAAAATGCTTTCACATTAGTACATCTCTAAACTAGACTTAAACAAAAACTGTGCACACTATAGCCACCTAGATTTATATAAAGTACTTATCTATACAGGTATAAATACTTCCAGGTTGGCATAAAAAAATGAATTTAAGTTTTAAAAGAAAGACAAGCCATATACAGTACACAAAAGAAATTTTTCCTCAGAGAAAGAAATAATAAGCAAACTGTTAATTTAAATATCTAGATGATCACTATCAGGTACTCCTTGCACTCTGAGAACGTTGGGGTTATACCTGGGCATACTCAAAGAGCATAAACATTTTTAACAGTAGTAGGAAGAGGAGATAACACTTAAGGAGGAAAGGAAAACCATCTAGTCAACCAAACCAAACTCCGCCAAGCATTTAATAGCCTATCTGAAAACTCATGTTGCTAGATTTTAATTTTGAATGGAAATACAGGTAATATGAAAAAGAAAACCTCCTGTGCCCAGCTTTCACAAGCTGTCTAGCATATGTGAAATTTTGAGTTATCTCAGTAGTTTTAATACTTCAAAGCCCTGTTCAGTTTTCTCCAAACAAAAACCTAACCCAACCTAAACTAAACAAACACAGGTGTATTTACCAGGCAGCTAAGTTTTCTTGTTCAACTTATTTCCATAGTCTGACAGTAAGACTGACACCTTCCCTGTCTCTGTTCTCTTGGCTCAGTCCACAGAGTGCATAATTCAACCTCTTAGTCAGTCTTCAGGCAGCTTTGCAAGTTATCAAGCCTCTCCTTCCAACAAACTTTATCGAGTAGATTGAAAACAGCAGTATTGTTGCATGAAGGGTAAATTTACTAGCAAGTGAACAACAAAAAAAAAAGACTACTGAGATATCTGTTTGTTTACAGAAAAAGAGTGTCAGGTTTCGCCTATAATGCTATGTACAGCATGTCAAAGCTTTGCAATACAAAGATATATTTAGACTTGTGGCAGCATACAAAATCTATATTAACTGTAAGCCTCCAGAAAAGCTATTTTTAAAAAACAAAGTGAAATGATTGCAAAGAGCTTCTTCGTGATTTTCATTTTGGTCTCACTCTCTGAAAACAATTCACCTATCTAAGCAAACAAACAAGAGAATCCTTCAATTGGGAAAGATTATCTCTAATTTAAATTAGACATTGTTTTTCTTTACAATAAGTTATTGGAAAGCATGGCAGGATTGTAAATTAGTGTCTTAAATAGTTACTTACATAGCATTTGTCATCTCAGAAATGTGAAATACAAAAGGCCATAGTTTGAGCTCCATCATCTTTAACTTTTGCTCTGGCATTAATATTACCCTCAAGGTTGGTTTACTTTTTCCTCATTTGTATACTTTCTTGTACAGAAAGGTAAATTTAGATTCCAGATAACACAGTATTCATCATGAGATATTCAACTGCACTTCATCCACTTTCATGGCTAGAGATAGAACACATCTAAATACTGTTTTCATCTTCATAGGTTCCTGGACAATATTACTTTTTATATTAAATATCTGCTGGTAATGGAATGATGAAAAACTGTAATCAAGCACTTACACATCCTGTCTTGTACATGCTGATGTATTGAATTAATCCTTTAAAATCACAGGAATATTAGAAAAAACTCTGAAAAACTGGATACATCTATTGATTCTTAGTTAGCCCTACATAACCCTTGAGAGCTAAACCCTGTAGGAACAAGAAAAGAAGGGAGAACAGAGAACAGTAAGATACTTGAAACATACTTTTTTGTTCAATATTTCCTAAGTACTGTTTAAAGGGGATGAATATGTCAGCAAGATCCCTACAGAACCATTTAATCTTTGCATACAAACATGCATGTATTGCTTCAGTGCTGTTTGAATGGTCATAGACTCGGAATCAATCATTTCTTTTGTTTTGACTTACTAGTAAACTGAGCTATACCCTTGATCTTGCTTGAAAATGTGTTTTACTTCTAGTTCCATTCTGAAAACCTGCCCAGCACAAACATGTGTGTGTGTTAAAGCCCAGGTATGCACACAGACACAGATACACACACAAACTGCTCTATCAAGCAGCTCTATCACTGCTGAGAAAATAAGATCATGAAAATCTCTGAGCACTAAGATTTGGTTAATGTAGAACGCATTAAATTAGAGTCTACTGTTTGCAGCTTGACATCAAATGAAGTAAAGATCTTGCAATGCACCAGTGTTCTGGGCTTCAGTACATTTTTTAGTGTCACAAAGAGTACTCAACAGATTTCCATTGTAGATGCAATATATGCCTGTAAAGTCTGGGGAAAAAGAAACCCCTACAGCCATTACAAGTAGTGGCTGTACAAATGTGGACCCATGTCCAAATGATAGAATTATTTTTTCTAAAATTTAATAGCTTTGAAAATTTAATAATTTAGCAAAATTCTGGTAAAATTGTTGAAGGTTGTCTACTAATGTAATCCTATAAAACATTAACCATACTTAGAGTTCCTGAAGTTTTAAAGAGTTTCAGAAAAGACTCAACCTCTTTTCCTTTAAAACAATGATTACAAAAAATAAAGAACACATATTTGTAATTATATCTTGTAGCAGAGTCATGTATCTGACAGGCCTACTCTCAAAAGACCCTGGAGCAACAAAACAAAAATCAAATTTTTTTTTTTAATTGAGAAATTGTTTCTTCTCAATTTAAATTGTTATTAAGAAGCCAAATCCTCAGATAATATAGAGAAGTTGATACTGACATTTCTAAATCTTCATCTTTGAAAATGTTTTGTGGACTTTTATAGTTCAAAAGGTCAAAGGAAGTAATGTATAAATAAGGAGAGAAGAAAGGCAGAATTTTAACTAGATGAAAAGACAAGGAATACACAGTGCCCAAGTGCAATAAGTATAATTTTAAATGCCAAAAAACTTTATTTATTTTAGAACTGGTGTGAGATGTTGTTTTGAATGCAATCATATTTTTTCTATCAAACTTACAAACTCTAAGCAATCTCATTCTATTCACATTACAGAATTGTGTGTATCATCCATAATATTGCTTCACAAAAGATTTTCCAGAAATTGGTTATACCTCTTCCAAGAAGTTTAGGGATTTGAAGTGAAATTCCCTAATTGGTAGACAGGCCTATATGAGGTTCTTCAAAGTAAAGAGTTTAAGGGTTCATATAACAAATGATAAATTTAATTTGTATATGAAAAGACAGTGTGTTGTTTCTTCTTTCGTTTACTTGTTTTGTTTTGTTTTGTCTTGTTTTGTTTTGTTTTGCTTTGTTTTGCTTTGTTTTGCTTTGTTTTGCTTTGTTTTGCTTTGTTTTGTTTAGTTTTGTTTTTTGGGGTGATTTTTTTTTGGTATTGAGCTCATAGTCTTGTAGGGATGAGAAAATAAAGAAGATTTGTGTAATAATACATACAGTATATCACCCTAAACCTTCAGTCTTTTGTTGAAAAGATGGAAAGCTCTATAGGAATTCAGAACAGATAGAGATTACTGTCAAGTTCTTTAAATATATTTAAATATTAAATTGTTGTAATCAATAAGTCCATATAATAAACCATCTGCATGAGAGGTTATTTCAGCAAAGTAAGAAATTTCCTGATTAAAAGAATGACACAAAATAAACACAACAACTTCACTGCTGATACTTCGAGTTTCAGCTATCCATTCAAATACAGCTTTTCATTTCAGTTATTACACTAGGATTTTACATTACCATTATTATGATTTTTCCATAGTTAGGTAACATTATTCACACATAACATTTCTGCAGTGATTTTTATTTATGAGGGAATCTTTAGTATAAACATAGTACACAGTTGTCATACTACTAGCGCAAAGATCCAATCAGCAATATTTCAGAGATTTTGTTTTGCTGATACCACCATAATTACTATCAAAAGAGCATTTCTTCATTGGAAAGTTCCTGACACCTGGGTACAAGCTCCCTAGGCGATATGTAGCAAAATGCAACTAGCAAGACACAAGTCAGGTAGAATTATGAATAACCTACTACCAGCCTCAATCAGAGTTTTTCAGTCCCTTTGTGCCTACAGATGGGATACAATAACTACGCTTTTGGCCCCTACATTCAGGATTATCAGCAAACCCCAGAGTTCAGAGGAAGGTCATAGATGGGTAAGTAACTTGAACATGTGACATACTGGGAGAAACTGAGGGAATAAAATTTATTTAAGCTGTAGAAGAGAAAGCTGAGGAAAGACCTGATTGCAATCCTCTTCTACCTAAGACAAGCTGTAAGGAAGGCAGAGCTGGGCACTTCTCCAGCATGTATCTTAACAACACATAAGCAACAATCAAAAGCTGCAACAGGGAGATTTCAAAGTGAATGCAACCCAAAAATTCTGCATGAAAGGAGCACGTGACTGTTGGAAATTATTGCCTTGGAAAGCTATGAAAACTCCATTGCTTCAGGGTCTCAAAACTCACCTGAAGAACATCCTGAGCAATGAGATATGCTATTGAAACTAGTCCTGGTTTGAGCAGAGGGTGGACCAGATGACCTGTGGAGGTCCCTTTATTCCTATTTTTACTAGTTTTATTTAAATCTTAATTGAAGGTAAAAAAGACAGCCCATCTGATTGATGAGAGGACTGAAATAAAAATATTTTTCCTGACAGAAATTCACAGGAGTGAAGTAGTTGAGACACCAAACATATATCATAACTCCCCACTACACAGACACACTATAATAGGAAATGTACATGAAAATTTCAAGTAGTTCTTCTGGTTTAATTTTTTAATTCAACTGCATGTTACAATTACACTTGCAAAGCTATACTAGGTTCAGGCTGCCAGTGTGAATGCAAGTGTTTTGAGGGTTAGAGGGAATGTTATCCTATAAACATGTACTGGGTAAAAGCTGAAGGACTGCAAAGGTCTTACTGAAAAGTCTTCTATCAAGCACTATCTTTTCCTTTTGTCTCATGTTTTGATAATTCAAACATCTGCTACTGATGAGGAATAAAACTATATTGGAGGTCTTTGCTTTGTTAAGAAGCTGTTTGTTACAATTATTCTTTTGATTCAAGGACAGCGCACAAATTAGTGTGATTATCATTCTCTGCATGACTTAGCGCTTTAAAAATGGAGTAGAAATTATTTAAAGAAGTTCTAAGTGGTGAGAGAATGACTTCACAGCACTAGAAACATACTTTTTTGCTAGAAAGTCTGACCTTATGATGAGTCTGACCTTATGATGAGGGATCCATGGTTGACAGCCACTTTCTAATGCAACATCACAGTTCTTGCTGGTTTTAAGAGTAGATAGCACCATAATCTTTAAAAGAAAACATTTCAGATCACCTTTGTTTTTCCATGAGTGATCCTGATGATGAACTTTCATTGTTCTCTACAGTGTGCTGAGTGATATTTGAAACTTTATGCTGCAAAAAATGTTTTATTCTTAGTGAATAAGAATTCACTAATGTTCCTAATGAATAAGTTTTTGGAATGCTTTTTTGCTAGCACACTTGCTAATATTTTATTACATAAATATTAACAGCCAGTTTTTGCCAGATAGCATTAGTAGAAGAAAAAAACACTTGTGTCTAAAAAATTCTGACTGATTTGATTATGCTTGAATCTAAACATTGTTCATTAGTCACTTTCAACACACTTTAAATCCCTTGGAACATTTACAGATTAATATTAATATTTTGAGAATCTTTGAGAAAGTAAATTCTTTATCATTTCAAAGGGAGTTTGGTAGTTTTGTACAAAAATCCCCCTTATCATTCATGATTTTTCAACTCTATGATTCATGCAGCTATCCTACTTCCCATCACTAATACCTGGAATGAGTTAAATGAAAGAGAGGTTTCAGAGAGGTGTCCGAGGGAGAATTTCTCACTGTAGACCTGATGATCTTAACTTAAATATTCCTTGTGAGTCTTTAAAAATTGATAAGCACCTGTTATTCTCTTTTGCACTCCAAAATAGTTAAATATGTAAAAGCTTGTATGAACCATGCTGAAGAGGGAAAATGATTGATGTTTCATTAAATAATGATTGTCTTGTTAACATCTTCCTCATACTTAAATCAATTTTTATAAAAAAATTCTAAATCTTGATCTAATGGATTAAATTATTGAAGAAAATAATTATTGATTTTTTCAAGTTTACTCTAAAGCTGAATGTTGAGGGAAAAGCTCTTTAATGTAAAAAAGTAAAAAAGTAACACATCTAGGAAGCTGTCTATAGATAGTTTAATCTTTGAAATATATTTGTATATTAATAGGTTTATATCGACTAAGTGCATTATAATATACAGAAAAATATTTCACAAGTGGAGGAAACATAATTCCCCAAACTTAAAAAAAGAAAAAACACTTTACAGGATTTTTTTAAAATAGTAACTATTTAAAAATTATTAATATTTAGAATCAGAATGATCAAAAGCAAAATACCATAAAAGCCTGGCAAAGATTTATCATGTTGGCATTTACTTCTCTACCTGTGTCACTTTGTGCCTATATATGTATCACAATGAGTCTGGCTGGAATAAAATTAATTCTCACTATAGCAGTCTGAATGGTGCTGTGGTTTGGATTTACAACAAAAATCATGTGGATAACAAAGCAATATTTTGTCTATTTCTAAAGAGAGTTTGTACAACATCAAGACTTTATCTACTACCCACCCTGCCTCCCCAAACAAACAGGATGGGAAAGCAGAAAAAGTTGGGAGGGAATGGCTGACCAGAGCTGATCAAAGGAATATTTAATACCATACAATGTTGTGCTCAGCAATACAAGCTGAAAAGGAATGGAAGAGGAAGCAGGAATATTTTCATCTGCCTCCTGGTGGGAAGTGGTAAATAAATTGTTTATTCTGCTTTCTTGTCCATACAGCTTTTCTCAACTTATTAGACTGTTTTTGTCTCAAATCACAAGTTTTCTCACCTTTTCTTCTCTGGCTCTCTTCCCCATCCCTCCTGCAGTGGGGAGAGACCAAGAAACTAGAGGGGTTCTCATCAGAGTCAGGGTCAAGAAAGTACATATATATATGTGTGTGAGTGTGTGTGTGTGTGTGTATGTATATATATATCTATATATATCTGTGTGTACAGATATATATATGTGTATGCATATGCACACCCATATGCACACCTCTGTGTATACTTTCATGGGGCAGGACTGGATGTGGCACTTACTGCCATGGTCCAGTTTACACGGTGCTGTTTGGTCACAGGATGGACTTGGTGATGTCAGAGGTCTTTTCCAACATTAATGATTTTGTGATTCCCTGATAAGCTTTGCACTTTCATATTTGTNATATGTGTATGCATATGCATACACATATGCACACCTCTGTGTATACTTTCATGGGGCAAGACTGGATGTGGCTCTTACTGCCATGGTCCAGTTTACACGGTGCTGTTTGGTCACAGGATGGACTTGGTGATGTCAGAGGTCTTTTCCAACATTAATGATTTTGTGATTCCCTGATAAGCTTTGCACTTTCATATTTGTACTTTGGTCTCAGAGCCAGCAGAGTGAAGACAGTTCACCTTCTAAACTTATTTTCTTAAAACTCCATATTCTAGGAAATTTTAATGGTTGTGGTTGGTTATTCCACTTGTTTGCTTTGTTTTAGTTGCCATTAAGCTTTCCCATGGTAATGGTTATCTGAGAAGCTTTAAGAATGACACAGGAATCATAATTAGATTTCCAGAGTAAAAACACTCCAGCAGAGTTTCCAGCTGATGACATAACTAGAGAAGAAGAAAAATGCGGGTATTCAGACCTCTTTAATGGCTGAACCACTTCCCTGTTATAATTAATGGAAGTTTCAATTAACAGTGCCTAAATTCCTGAAGGGTTTTAATTTTGTCAGTTAACAGTTTTGCAAGAATACACCCACTTTTTCAACATGCAAAAATTGTTTGTGAAGACAATTGAGTTTTCAACAGTGTCTTATCTCTTCTAACCACATTCTCAGATTTCTACTCTTCTTTTAACTATTCCTGGTTCTGATATAATGGTGAAAAGGAACATGCACAGCTGATTGCACTGGAATTGTATGGGTAAGTATATAAAATTTTGTTCCAAATCAAATAAAGGTAAAACAACATCTGGTTTTAAAATTCCCAGAGAAGCCACATTAGTGCTTGAGAGAAACCTGAAGTCAATTTGAGTGAGAACTGGAAACAAATCTTTTGTCTAGATGAGATATATTTGGTAGTGGATTATTGTATTTTACTTAAATTTTCTATATAATAATGTTTCAGAGTTAATTATTTGTTTCCAAATATTTAAGAGGCTTGCAATATGTCACATATCTCCATAGAGAATCTCAATGTTGTCATTGGTATTGAAAAAAATATATTTTAATCCCTTAAAAAACTATTACTATAGAGAACTCTTTGGGTTTTTTTGGGTTTTTTNTTAGAGAACTCTTTTTTATAGAGTTAAGCTGATAACTCTAATTTGTGTCTGTTTTTCTCGTGTAAGATTTTGTTGTCATATCTTCTTTATGTATTTTCAGCTTAATATCACATCTTTTGGTTAAAAGTTTATATGTTTTGTGCAAATATTTTACACAACATTGTTAATTTTTTCCTTTATTATATTAGATTTTATTTGAAATTGTGTTCCTGCAGCAGTGTTGTAACGCTTGAATGTATCTGATGAATATCTCATAATTTTTAGAAATCCTTCTTTAAAACCACCTCTCAATTTCTACCTTCTAAGATGGTGTGCCATAAATATTAAGCGTATTACTGTGAACTGTGCCGCATGTCCTAAAATTATGCTGATGTTTTCTGTATAACTCTGTGCTACAATTAATTTTCTTTTTGAATCAGCACTCAGTGTAGTTTGGAAGAATAGGACATTATCAGGATTATGTGGGAAACAAAAATTCAATATCCTGTATTCTTTAACTTAATTTTATTCTCAGTGTATTTCACTGCACAGAGAGATGGAGTGGAGTTAGTGATGTGCAATCCCAGTGCCTTAGAGTGGATGAAGCATGAAATATTAAGCAAGCCATTGTCTACTTTCCCCACCTGACACACAAACCTTTAAATGTTTAAAATCTGGCTACCAGAAAGAAATCTTTGTCCTTTACAGAAGAAAAGTTATTTTTAGGTTTTCACTGAGATGAAGAGTGTGTCTGCCCTGTTTTATGTTGTTGCCTTCAGAAAAGCAAATAGAATAAATGGCAAGAGATTATAGGCTAGGCAGCAGAGAAAGGGAAAGACATAAAAGCCGTTCTAAAAGTGCTATTAATGTTCAGAAAAACATAGGGTGGCAACACCTTTCAAAGGTGCTCCTGGGACTGTTTTTGCTTACAATCTGAGAAGAACTTTGTTAAAATACCTTAAATATCTCGTCCATCATGCAAGCTGAGCTAAGCATTACCTTCTCAACAGGAATCACAGGGCTCACAGTATCACTGACACTCTGTCGGGTCAAGCTATGGCGCTAACAGGAGGACTGATGCTTTATCTTGAAACAAATTTGAGACCCTTCATTCTGATATGTCTCTGCTAGGCCTCTGAAAAACCCATGGATATAGACCAGAAACCATGACTAGGTGGAACCAGGACCATAAAGATAGTAGAATAAGCTGACCTGGGCTCTCTCCTATACCCCTCTCCTGTGACTCTGTCATAAGCCACATGCAAATATTTGGTGGGAAAATTTTCTCCTTTCCTCCCACCTAGACACACATAACTATCTTTTTCAATTGCTTTTATCATCTTTGTGAGACAAAACCTTGAGTGCCAATCCAATTAATAAGGTAAATAAAACACACCTAAATTTCTCTCCAGTAGATTGAGACGGGAAAGTTCTACTTTTGTGAACATTATCTAAGATAATAGAAACAAGCCTAGAAATATTTTTTCTACATGAAATTTAGTATTTCAATAAATAAGAGACATTCAATTCTATTGAGGTATCGTTCTATTATTCTATAGGCCTTTTAGGCTGGGTCTGTAGGGAGCTAGACCTCTAATCTCAACAGCCTGTGAAATAGTTAATATGCATGCACTGACTTCAGCTAAGACAGCAAGACACACTAACACAAGAAGAAAACTCCAGGTCTCAGAGTTATATACTCTGAACTGCAGTTAGCAATCACACAGGTAACAGAAGGTAACAGAGAAAACAAACTCCTGACTTGTGCACTGGTGGGGGAGCCCTTGTCTTCTGCAATTTATCAGCCACAACCCTAAGGCACAAAGTGGTTGCAATAAAACTACAGTGCAAATAAGCAACATGAGGGAGTACAAAATTTTCCTGCTACACTTTTGAGATTACAGTAAATTGTCACCCTAAATACTCTTCTCCCAGACTTAATATTCCACCTTTGAGGTGATTCCTGTCTTGTTAAATTCCTTTCTGTATAGACAAACAGTATCTTGAAAAACTTAAGCTCTTTTATCAATTCATTCAGCTGATCATTCCAGCACTCAGCTTATTCACAGGTTAAAATTTTTGTTCCTATTTTCTGTTGAAATCTGTTACCAATAAACACACTGCTGCACACTGTTAAGAGTGATTTGGGCTCATATTGTGATTTAAATATATTAGTGTATCATTTTGCTCAATCAAAACCACATGCAATATCAGATAATTTCAAATAAGTACTTATATTTTCATTTTTCATTTCATATTTATATTATATATTTATATTTCAAATAGTATTAATATTACAAATATTAAACATTGTATTTTTCATGTGTGGTATATCTAAAACGACCCAGACAGTGAGTACTGGACTCTTGACAACCTCTTTCTAATCATTTCCACTGGACTCTTCAAGTGCATCTTATCTCATTTGATTAGTCATATGATTCCTGCCCCTCATCCTTCTTTTTACTCACAAACACACCTAAAGACACCCAATATCTTTCTAGGTCATTTTTGTACTGAACTGTGTAAGGTATTAACAGGTTGGATGGACCTCTGAGTAACCTGACCCAGTGGAAGGTTTCCTTCCCATGGCAGGGTGTTTGGAACTAGATGATCTTTAAGGCCTCTTCCATCCCAAACCATTCTATTATGCTGTGATTTTAATTTCTTTTGAANCATCTTATCTCATTTGATTAGTCATATGATTCCTGCCCCTCATCCTTCTTTTTACTCACAAACACACCTAAAGACACCCAATATCTTTCTAGGTCATTTTTGTACTGAACTGTGTAAGGTATTAACAGGTTGGATGGACCTCTGAGTAACCTGACCCAGTGGAAGGTTTCCTTCCCATGGCAGGGTGTTTGGAACTAGATGATCTTTAAGGCCTCTTCCATCCCAAACCATTCTATTATGCTGTGATTTTAATTTCTTTTGAATAGAGGCTCCTTCTCTGGTCACTCTAGCATCTAACTACTATTCTTATTTCAAGTTAACTTCATTTTGAACATAGATATTCAGAATCATACAGAATATACTTATTAAGGTCTTCTCTGTTTTTGTTTTTTGTTTTTTTGGGTTTTTTTTGTAATTTTGATGTTAAGCCTTCCTATACTGGAGACAGACCTTAGCATTATTTTTTTTCCAAGTGGTTGCTTATAATGATTCTATAATTAAAAAATATACTTAGATTTCTCTCGCTTTCTATCAGCTTTAATTTGATGATGTATTTCTTTAAAGTAGAATCCCCCATTATTATTCCATTAGTACATACTGAAATTTTGTACTAAGAATTTTATTTCTATTCCTACTAGAAAGCAGGATCTAATTATTCTTGTAATATTATCTCGTGTTTCACAGCACCACCAATACCTACAGGTTAGCATATGCACCCCTCAGGATGTTACTGAGTTCAACTGTATGTATTTCAGAAAATTTCATTGGGTATAAAGTCATTAAGAAAAAAAACAAAAAAAAAAGTGAATTTATTGGAAAATGGGACCTTCCAGCATTCACTTTGGTGTAGAGTTTTGCAAGAAACAGTGGCTTCAGTTCCAAACTTTTAGATAGATTTACATTAGTGAATGCACACACCCTGGCTTTTATTATGGTTGATGTTATTTGCATTACTATGACTGTTGTGAACAATTACAGGGCTGAATTCTTTTCCATGAGAATTTGAATTGCTACCCATACTTCACTGGTAAAGCATTATTCATTTGAAGGTTTGAAAAATTCTGGAAACTATTTTATGTGAGTAGTACATGCATATGGCCTGGTTGGCTGATAGCCTCATTTTTCAGTAATTGCTAGATACAGGATTTTAAGTTGCTTACTTAAACAATTATATTACAAGAGATCTTTCAAAGTAATTCTGGTTTTTTATTTTTCAAGGTTGCACCTTTTTTAATCTTGTTTTGTCCATCAACAGTCAAGAGTTATCAGTAGGAACAGAGCTGCATTACTAGCAAAACTCTGGTTCTTAGAAAGTTGCAGTATTTCCTAATGCTCAGACATGACTAATGATAGTGTCATTTTGTGTCAGACTTAAAGAGATGTTTTTCAGGAAAAGATTACCACATTTGTTTAGATATTGTACCCCTAGATGAGAACTCAGAGAGGAAATTCAAAACTCGGTAGTTTCTGAAAAAATTGGATTTCATATCTAGAAAAAATGGCCTAAGCTTCAAGTCTGTCTGCATGATTCATAATTACAGTATTAGTCTAGTGTCTAAGCAATTCAACTTGAAATTCTCACAGTGCTTCTATTATTTTTATTTCACAGTATGCCACTTAATCCAAGTATTATTTAAACCATAGCTTTTTTCCTTTTTTTTTTTTAACTACAAATGTATTGTTTCAAATCCTTTGAGTTTTAAATCTCATAACTTAGAAGTCATAATGTAGAAAGAATTGAGATTGTTACTTTATCTTTACTCCGTAATACTGTGAGATTTCTTTCTTTATTTATCCTTTGAATTTATTTTAAATGGAACATTAGTTCAATCACTGAGAATTAGAAATAGCTGCCTCTTAGGAAAGTTAATAAAATTTTCTTGTTCCTTTATCTTCAAAATCTTATTGTTTAGTGCAGAGAGAATGAAGAAAAGTTCAAACAACAGAAAGCATCTTAGTTTATAATTCCTATGCCTTGTAAACAGCACAATGCAAGGTTCATGATCATTTGGACATCACTGTACTGCTGTATAATGAAATTTAGATTCTGTCAGAGCAGTGTTAATGGAGATAAATAACAACACGGGGACTAGGAACTCTGAAGAAGAAAGAGTTTGCAATTTGCAAACTGCCCTAAAACTTAAGAGTGGCTTTTGACAAATTATAAACACTGGCAAAACCCACAGGGCTGAAATTTTCAAACTGTAGTCTGGAGGATTCACTGCTGGTCAAGATTTAAATTGTTGTTTGTATGCTAAATTGAATTAAGAATGAAAAATATCTTTAAGCTGACACTGAACTATTTCAAACCAAGCCACTTAAAGCACGAGAATGCTATTTAAACAAAAGCATCTCTTGTAATTTTTTTTAATCCTTTGGAATTTATGAGGTTTTGAAAAATTAGTCCAGCTATTATTATATTAGAGTAATGCAGTCTTTATTTTCACATGGATTCAGCATTTATTTATGAGTAAAATCACATTTATGTTGCTTACAAATCAATAACTTCAAGAAAAACCTCCTTTCTGTGAGGAAATGGAGGGAGAAAATTGCCACTGGTTGACAGTTATGCCCGTAGTGAGCTCCCGTACTGAACTGACCCATTAAACTTTTTACATTAGTATGCTTCTACCATTCCTCCAAGTGACATTACTCTGTGACCACAACAGCACTGGTTCTGCCACAAGGAAAAAAGAAAATCTTATTCTGCACTTCTTATACCTTTCTTATAGCAGTTTGAAAAATGGTACAGTTTAAAGTAGTAATAGTGTTGTAGCACTATAAGGATATAAAAGTTCACAATACAGTTTCTCCTCACAAACCTTGCTACAGTTTTTTATTGATACAATTTTTTTTGCTGCAGATTGTTTTTCCTAGTAGATTTCTTTGTCCTTTTCTCACAACGAAGAGTATGCTGGTTAGATTTTTTAACGGAGACTGCAGAGTGTGTAGAAAATCCACTTGCTGCAGAAGCAAATTAGTCAGATAATTCTACTTTGGCCAAAATATTTCACTCTACCTATAAATCCCACCTGTGAGCCAGTCTGGTTTGTTCTTGAAACAATGAACAGGAAGGTTAACAAAAAATTATATATCTCTGCATTTTGGACTGGTTCTGACACAAGTTAATTTAGATCAACACAACAGAAGATTGGTCATTGCTGCTTTAGCAACCAGATTTTTGCCTTTTTACTTCATACAGTTTCACTGTGTCTAGCTGTGAATTTGTAGTTCAGTTTGCGTGGCCATTCTAGGGTGAAATCTCTAATAAAGTATAGCAGTGATATGTATGAAATAGAAAGTAATACATACAAGGAATATATAGGTGTAGGCATAAATATATACATATAACTGCATATAAGTATATACCTACAGAAATGCATAATTATATATGAGTATATAGATATAGACTTAAGTAAGCATGTCTATGAAATATTGTATATTGAGATAAATAGTAATTTCAGATTTTGATAGAGAACATGCTCCACATAAAGAAAATACAGGTGAATTTCCACACTAAATATAAATTAATACAGCCATACTAATATGTACAAGTATTTGTGAATTTTCATTGAGAATGGGAGAGTTTGGAAAGGGAGAATTTTCAGATGAAATGGACACATAACAAGATATTTAGCAGGTAGGTTTAACATATTCAAGTCGATTCTTGAAAGTAACAGCACAAAGAGAATAGCAAAAGCTGCTGCTTGATGCTAGAGACAGAGGACAAGATTTAGGGGTTTATCTTTCTAACAGGATTTTGAGGGCTTAGCACAGCCTTGCTTTTAGGTCTAATATAGAAGCAGGTTTTTGTACACAGGGATTTGAAAACAAACTTTATTTGATCTCTGTGAGGAGCTTAAAGAAGACTCTAAGACAAAGTAGTGGAGAGCTGCCATTTATAGAATAAGAAATGCTTGCAGTGTCACCCTGATCACTGGCCAGGAGCTTTCTCTAATTTTTAGTCCATTCAATCACATTAACCCTCCTGGTCTTGCGTGATTTTCTCCTTGTAAACCCAGTGTTGCTTTAGAATTTTAGGAAAACCTTGTTGAATCCAGTACTGAGACTGATGGCATGGTCAGCCCCACAGTGCTTCCACAGCAGGTGTATGGGGGTGATGGAGTAGCTACCAACAGCATCAGGGAACCTGTGATTTCCCAGAGCAGGCAGGCCCTACAGTCCATGGATCCATCATTCTGAAGGCTCCCAAGCTGAGGGTATGGCCACACATCCCACTGAAAATGGTAGCTGTGTGTCTATGCTACTGCAATGATGGTCTCTGGTGCATGGTGGAAAAAACCTCCAGCGTTGCAAAACTGAGCACAGAAACTAGTACCCATTTCTTGTATAGGATGAGAAAAATGGGGAAATTCCTGTTGTTGCCTATTTTCCTCTCTGAAAGCAAAATCTCAGTAATGAAATTATTTGAATTCTCTCCGTCCCTCAATATTATTAGTCTTACATTTGCATCCATTTTCAAACAAATCAGTTTCTTAAAAAGATAATGTGAATTATTACCAGTCCTTTATCTGTCTAATACTGAATTATTGTAATGTTAAGTTTAATCTTTTATCAGTATAAGAGATCCTATATTTTATTTTCTCAAAGTTAAATGAGATTAAATACCCATCAAAAGCTCTTTCTAGTGGAGGGACGCTATTAAGAATAGCTTCTTGAAACAAAGTTTCAGTTTAGCAAAAAATTCCATACTTTGCAGCACAGAAAAGTGTATGATGGCACATAAATTCTATTTCAATTATTTAGCTAGAATAGTTATCTTCTTAATTTTAACGAAAAATATATGGGTTTATATTCTATGTGTTTCTCTGTAACCAGGGTTATACAGTGACAAGGTAAAGCAAACTTCCAATTACCTTTCTCTTTTAACAAAGAGCTTTCTTAGCCCACAGTATTTTGTTTGAAAATAATACAACTTCCAAAAGAAGAGCCTAAGAGGACTATAAGTCTAAAGCAATAGCACAGTTTAAATGTAATCTTAAATGCAATCAGCATCTTTCCTCCTTCTCTGAACAAGATGCAAATGTCTAAAATGTAGGCTGGCTTGGCAGAACTCAGATAGCTGTATTGACATATCAATTATATGTTGTGATTTTTCAGTTAGTCCAATACAATTCAATAATATTCTTCATTATTATTTGCTAATAGCTTCAGGATGAAACTGGAGACATGATTCAACTTATAATCATGTATTTTGTTTGATGAGCTTATTTCCAAAATAATGGTTATAGGAAAAAGCATTTGCTACACAATGAGAATCAGGGTATTTTTAAAAATACTTTCCATCTGAGTATGATTACAACAGTCAGGAAAAAAGCTTTTAGGAATTAGCCTTATGGTGGCATGATTACGTAATTTAGAAGCACATGCTCAGGATTAAAATGGGTGAGTCTGTGGTCATATACAGGACTAGAGCTTCACTGCTGAACTTGCATATTTTTCTGCTCAGGATCTCTCATTTCTACTCCAATTTTCTAAAAGGTGTATACTGTTACTGGAGATAAAGGGACAGTAGAAACCAGTGAAATTAGTAGGCTTCTAAAGAAAGAAAATTTAAAGCAGACGTTTCTCAGAGTATTTCAAGTATTTCTGCTCATACTCTTAGATGTGCCCTTCTGAACTTGGGGTCCAGGATCTCTCAGCAGTGACATCTCACCACAGTGGTGGTTGTGTGGCCTGGGGATAACAGCCTTCCTCACAAATTTTTCGCAGAAACCAGACTTAGTTCATACAGTTCACTCCCATTAGGTTATACAATTATGAAACAAATTTTTCTGAGGTGGATTGTGCAAGTGAATCCTTCAGAAAAGTCCACCTTTGCAAATATATACAAGTACAATTTCACTGAGTTTTGTCTGTGGTGTGCAGAGATGTGGGCTAAATGCACTGTCAAAACTCTTTAAACGTGCTACAGATTATTCTACTACATATATTCCTACTATTACTTAGGAACTTAGAATGATTTTATGAATTTTATTTCCTTTATATTGCTCATTTTTAATCAATAATAATTTGGGGAATTGTAGTTTCACATGTGTGTTATAACTACTCTAAGCAAATCCTGCTGTCCTTTGGACTGACATTTTCACTATCTTCATTACATTTTAATGATCTCTTTTGTGAGTGGTATTTTTTAAACGTTTCCAAAAACAGTTGCAGGACAAGTTCTTTGATAGGTCTGAGGTGCTGAATATGCAGTGGGGGATAACAAATGATTTGTGTACCTTATCATCTTTCTGTGAGCCAGCTGGTTCTGCCTTTTGCAAGTGGTTTAAAACTAATTAATCTCAAAAGATAACTTGATAAAAAAGGAGATAAAAAAGCCCTGCATGGTACCTTGACTTTAAATCCATCACTGCAGTGCCACTTCTCTATTGTCCATGTAAATAAAAATGTTGAGTAACTGAATGTCTTCACTGTGCTTTTAGATTAGTACACACCTGTGATCACAGATTCACTTACTTCTGCAAAAGTGAAAATTATTGTTGTTTATTATAGATTTGCTTCTGATGCATGCCTCAATAGCATGAAAATTAATTAAACTCTTGTACTTTGCTCCCCTAGATACAGGGTATCCATGACTAAAATTTTATAAATTTTTATAACAGAAAGCAATAGCTATTGTGGTTTAAAGAAAAAAGAACAAATTTTTCCTTGGGTTAGATCAGCTGTGCTAAGACAAAGTAAATTTGTTTTTTTTACATGCAACTATGTCTTCTGAAATGAGAACAAAGTCAGTATTTGGAAACATGCAAACTAATGTACATTTTACTTCCTGAAACATCATCAGAAATGAATTCATTGAAATGTACCGTTCATGGAAGACAAGAACATAGAGATGTTCTGTGACTAAATCTCTACAATTTTCTAGTTTTCCCATTATCATTTTAAGCAATTAAAAGGTGAAATTATTGTTCTGTGTATGGTGCTGAGAGACCCTCATTCCACAAGTGCAGATGTGCCCAATAAAGTCATCCCCAGTGAAGTAACCCCTGGCAACTTCACAATGTATGATTTTGTCCTGACATTACCCTATGAGATTAGGCCATTATATTTAGATATATTTTATCCACTTTAGACCAAGGAACGTGAGATGCACAATGATGTGCTCAAGGCTATGTGTGGAAACAGGAATAAGTTAAAAATTGAATTTTCTAAGTTACTTCAAAAAGTTTTAAGTTTAGATGCATTTGAAAAATCTCACAAGGCATCCTATTTTCAAGCTTTGCTGTTTGAATGCATTTGCAATCTGTCCCTTATCACTGTGGAAAAAAAGTTGGTCCTGTAGCTCAACGATAGCTCATGCCACTCAAGATTTTCAAAATTGTGCTGCAAAGTAGAAGATGTCCCATTCCATATAATTTCAACAGCTTGCAGAAAATAACAATACTGGTGAGAAAGAAAATGACCTGGAAGCTAAGAACCTAAGGGCTCGCTGGGAAAATGGACAGGTATATTTAGAAATAGCAAGAACCATACATATCTGGGGGTTTATGTTAAAAAAAAAAAAAAAAAAAAAAATAGCAAAAATACTGAATGGTTACTGCAAATAAAGAGTGGATTCAAATCTCATGCTTTAAAGTGCATTTGCATGACGTGAAAATATAAGTGGAAATGAGAGATAAGAAATCTTCAGTGTATGTTTTTTCTATTGTGTATTTGTTGAGCTTTGAACACAGATTCAAAATTTTCTCTTCAGGGAACAGAGGCAGTCTTATGTGGTTTACAATTAAAAGTGTATAATGAAAAAAAATATAAAAATTGGATGAAAGCTGTTCAGAAATTGTCCACTACATGATTACTGTTGGTTCAAGCTCCTCAGTAAAATCATTTTAGTAACAGCCATGTTTTCAAAAAACCAGTGTGTCTTTTCCTTTGGTTAGTTAGTTACTGAATAAAGGTCAAATTTTAATAACTTACCAACCCAAGGACCAGTATGAGTTTGATCAATTTTAAGAATGCATTCCAGCAATATATATTCTTCTACTGTTCAGTAAAGAAGCAAAATTTGATAAAATAAACGAAGTACACATTTTTAATCTATTCCAAGACAAAAATGCAAGAAATACTGTCTAAATCAGCTATATATCTTTCATCTCTATAAGCAATAGCGTGTACTGTAGATGTGTACACATTTGTATACATAGTTATGGAACAATATATCTATGAAACAAAAAGAAACAGGCTGTATTTCATTCATGCTATTTTTAATGTTCACATCAGAGTTTTTGTTCCTGTGTTCCCTGCTCAGTTTATTGTGCTGTGGCCATCACATGCTAAAAATACATAATTGGATTTTGCTTTTCATGTCTTTGTTATTTCTGTGAGATGAGAAGCATGAAAGAAAGCAGTTCCCAGTTTGTTCATCCTTACCCTCACTTTTTTTTTTTTCCTGCTCTGGAACAGTGAAATGTGAACCTCTTCAGAGCCTTTGGGCCAGAACAGAAGGTAATAGTTGGGTCTCCTACTGTTTTTGCTATTAGTTGTCTTCCTGCTGGAAGTCTTTTAAGCTTTTGAAGGCTTGCTCTCAGAGCTCATGAAACTGAGTCCTGAGTATTAATGCCAGCACTGTCCCTGAAATGCTTTTGTTTTTCAAGTCAGCCTCACTGGGAAGAGTGTGCTGACAGAGCTGCTGTAAATACCTCTGGTAATCATACCTGTCACCGGTCTGGATTCAGGCCAGAACAATAAAACAAATATTCATAAGTGCTAACAGAAAATACGAAGCATTATTTTTGACTACAGAATGTAAGAGTGAATTTTTTTTTTCTTAAATACAGACTACTGCCTGGGAAGCCTCTTAACCTCTTCTGAAGTACAGTAAATTTAGAGTTCTGCAAAAAGCATATTTCAAGCCAAGACAATTATGAATCCTCAATACCAGAAAACATCCTGAACAGCAGTGTTAGATTTTTAAATAAAGAGAATGTCAAAATTACACAAATAAAAATGGATCCATTGCATTAAATGTATTTTGAGCTAACTCTATTTACTGATAATGGTAGCCTAATTCATTAAGATTGAGGAGATCCTGATAGAAAAATGTGAGGTAGCAAACAGAATACCCTCCCTGGATGGCAGTGGGGGCAATCAGGCTTCAGCTGGGAAAGGATCTGCCCATGGTTAGATGCGGAAGGTTGGGCAGGTGTCTTAAAAACTTTGAACCTCACAGATACATCAGATTTTAGAAGGTATATGTAGAGCTTAGGCAGGAGAAACTTTGGGTTCTTCTGACACATGATTTTGGGGGTCAAGACATACAAACTGAGTGTTTACTCTTTTTATGTGTATTGTGTTTTGATGTTAGAAAAGAGGGAAAGATACTGTAAGAGCTAAAATAGAGTTGATCACACAGATTTTGTAAGAGCATTTTGAATTTATCTACAGAGTTTTTTATCCTTTTTCTTTTCATTTAGAACATGATGCTTTGATATCAGTGCATGGAGTTTATTTAATTGAATCACATGATGTTCTGAAGTCTTTTCACCTGAAAGATCCTTCTGGGTCCCCTCAAACTCAGAGTATTCTGTGATTCTTTGAAAGAAGGATAAAATCTTTTAGAAACAGGGAAAAGAACCTTCTATTTAACTGTTTGACTTGTTCTAAAACTTTAGGTAGTTTCTTATGAAGAACTTGTCAACAACAAGCATTGCAGTAAATACAGGGATTTCTCAAGGACCTGCCTTTACAAAATTGGGTTTTAATTTCCTGTCCAATGTTAATTTATGTTTAAAATTTTAAGAACTTCCATAGTAGGGTAGCATTGTGATGATTATTCTTCTCTTTTTAGAACAGTGATGTTATGGAGGGCAGGAACATAACAGGATGACAACAGGTCAAGAAAGGTTATGGTGAGGGCAACCCTGACATCTTTCTGAAAAAGAAAATGTGTCAAGTTATGTATACCAGAGAGATTTCTATGACGTGATTAATGTTGCTGCTGTGACCACTGCCTGCTTCTCCAGCTTTCTCATTTACCTTGTATTGCTGGTAAATCACAACTGTTTCTGAGAAAAGTAAACTCCCTCATTAAACAGAGAAGCAGTTAAAATTTAAACATTTTTTATTAATAAAATAGTATTTCTGCAATATGAGATGTTTTGGTCAGAGGCTCAGCTGCAATAAAAAGGAAAATAAAAGAAATTAGTCCAAACACAAAATGGTGAACTATATTCTTTAATCCTCAGAGACCGATTATGCATATTCAGATATGAATGAGCTAATAGGTAAGTAGGAGTAATTTTTTATGTCTAGGTTGTTTTCCATTTCAACAAAATTTCATAAGAATGTGTGAAATAGTCACAAGTACACAATGTTAGAAACTGAAGGGTATCTGATTTCCACTGTTGAGAGCAAGATCAATATTCAGTGGATTTTGAAGATACTCTCTAATACTGGGGTCAAAATTGTGAAAGTCACAGCTGCAGAGTTTTATGGATAGCAATAATTTTACTCCTGTCTCAAAAGTTTAGATTTTTAACTTTTAAAACTATATTTTTAAGTCTGATGATATAGGAAATAAAAATCACTTTAACAGAATGGTGGGTTTAAATATATTCAGAAATCAGCTACTATAGCCGCAATTTTTTTTTTAATTGCTTTGGTCCATATGTGGTTTCTGTTCTTTAGAATTTTATTCACTTAACTTGAAACTATTCTGTTTCTATAAATTTTTATGGCATCTATATCTGAAAATAGTAATTTTCTATGTCTTTGTAACATCTAAACATTTGCTTTAAAGAAATGAAGAAATGTTGAGAGGCTCAAAGTTAAGATTTTATGTGTGTGTATATGCATTTAAGTTTATTAACAACTTTGTAAGTTAATGGTCATTCTGTAGCAGTTTAATTTAGGTCCAGACCAAGCTAATTAGTTTGCTAATGATTAAACTGAACCTACAGTGTGGCTGCAAGAAAGATGAAGCTTCTCAGAAAGGAATTTTTATCACTCTTGTAATTGACTTAAATCAATACTTTTACAATAGAAGATGGTGACAAGGAAATCCCATGAACATTTGCTAAGAAGCATACACAAGTATGAGGTTAATGTCAGGTAAATACAAGATATGACAGACCTTAGGAAAGAATACCCAGTATTGTTATTTTACTTTCTTCAGGAAATAATTTTCTAAATTACTTGGTAAAACTGTCAGTTAGGAAATGTGTTTTAGGGAAAGAGCAAAATCTTAGAAAATTATAGCATGATATCTGGTAGGACATGGTATCTGATTTAGAGTGATTTCTAAATAAATCCTTGTTTCATTGATACCAATAAAGAGGGAAGAAATTTGATTAATGGCCTTGTAGAAGGATTTGGGTCTTATCATGGGATAAAAAGAAACCAAATTTATTTACATCAAGCAGGACTATCTCAAAGAACAGGAATTCTTGTTTTCAGGGATGAATTTCACTAAATTCAGACTTTCTATCACTTAAAACAAATTGCTATTGCTATTATAACTTGGGATTGTGAATATATAATGTATTTTGTTTCTTTTAGTGATCATGATGTATACAACTATTACTGTATGAATATTTCAACTTTTTCATTACTGGAGTTAACCTCTGATTAGTGGGTATAAGTGTTTAAATTATATATTTTTTTTTTATTTCTTATTACATGCATCACTCAAAATAACTTCAGCAAGACCTGCAAATCAATGCAGTTTTGAAGACAACTAGTGTATATTGACAAAAAGTATAAATCTATGTACACCTATTTCAATATTTTCCCCTCTAAGCTATTTTAGAAAACACATTTTTTTTTAAATCTTGCTTTTCCATTAGTTAAAAATGCTATTGAGGATCTTCAAATTATATATATTAGATTCCAGTCCATAGTTCTGTGTGATGTGTTCCTCTCTACATGCATGTGCATATGTGACAATATAATGTTATGCACACGCAACTTAGCTGAACAGAATAACAGTTAGCCAAAAAATATTATTTAAGAAAAAGCATTCTGAATGTAAACCACAATAAAATGTTTTTTGAACAAGGAAGATTAAAAACAGATGCTCTTGCTAGCTTGTGACTGGTAGTCATGTAAAAATATTTTAAAAAGTTATTGTAAGGCTTTGCCAGTATATGAGTAAGAAGAATAGTAACTAATTCTCCCACAGGAGGAGAGTCTTCTAAGAGTAAACATTGCAAAGGTCATAAAGGTTGTGCAGTTGAAATGCACATTTTTGTATTATTAGAGTTCCTGGGAATGTTTATCGCATCTTTGAAAGTGAAAAGAATGGTTTATGTATCAAGTTTAAGAATAAAATCTAAGGAACCTTATATGTAACACGACTCCCTCTTTATACATGTTCTGCAATTCACAAATTCTCAAGATTATATCCTTTTCTTTTTTCTTAAAAGGGAAAGAGCCTAAAAGTAGGTCACTGACCAGAAACAGTTTCTTGCCTGTAGAGGATGAGGGTGGGGAACAGGTAGGTTTTATACAAAGTTTGTCTTTGCAACTCATTAAGTTAAGGGAAGCAGGTGAAATTATTGTAGCACTTATAGACAGCACAACTCAGGCTGCTGGGGCTAATTTGATCCTAACAGAGGAACTGAGCTGCCTTCAGGCCATAGGTTGGCAAGATGAGTTGTATGGCTCAGGATTTTCTCAAAATCCAAGGTAACAACGGGAGGCAAAATTCAATTGTTGAGCTTAGCCAGAGCATCTAGGCTTCCATGACCTCACTTAATTGACAGATCCTGAAGTTACAGAGGAAACTAGAGTGCCATCAGATCTGCTTTTCACTGTACAACTACAAGCTTTCACAGTTAAAGATATGCTGGAAACAGTAAAGCTTAGAAATTGTAATCTTTGTAAGTCTATGCAGTCTGATCAACGCAACCCTTATCTGTAAATGTAGAGCTTGATCCTAGTATATTCATATATTCATAGCTTAATTACCTCACTTTCCTCAGAATTTACCAGTGTGACAATGATTGTAGTGTTTAGTTCTATTTAATGGAATTTTTCTCTACTCAGATTCCAACAAACTTTTGAAAGGAAGAGCACTTGTGAATTGTCACACTGCATCAGGACCTCAAATAATGAAGCAAAAAAATTGTGATAGATGTATGTGATATTAAATGTATTAATATTTCTGTGTCCTGGTCTAACTTAGTTTACAAGGGGTGTTTTTTGGTGTACATTGAAGAGGGCTATTAAGATGGTCATTTGACTAGCCAGTTAGAAATACTGTCGGTGTGTATTTTGGTGATAGGTACAAATTGTTACAAGTGACCCAAACAGAATTTCTTCTTTCTGTTCTCTATTTTAACCTTCTTTCTCTGAAGAAAAATGCTTAGGATTACTTGTTTTCAAACTGACATATCAATTTTCAGCTCCTAAATACCTTATATGGTGGCATATGGTTTTTGGTTTTTTTTATAGTCCTGATAAGATTGACCTTTTGTAATTTTAGAATGACTTCTTTTTCCTATAGATACTTTGTCAATATCTCCATGTCCCCAAAGAAAATTACCATGAAAAAGAAGCTTCCAGCAGTCAGGGAGCTTGTTTCTATTCAAACATTTTTTTTTCTTTTAAAGCAATCTTTTTCCTTTCAAAAACAAACCACCTGAAGTAAACTCACTTAGTGTGACAGATGCAGATGTTCATGTACCTATTCCTTTGAGACAGGTTTTGCAGAATTAGTTTGGCAACAATGTTGAAAACGTGTGCCAACTTAGTTGCTGTAAAGTAAAAATGTTCTTGATGCCATTGGGAAGTGAGCATTTTCTATCTTTGAGTCCTTTCAACCTAGAACAAAGAAGTAATCTTGTAGCTGTTGGGGAATGCGAAGCCAGACAGAATGCAAGTACTGAGCCACCACCCAAAGCTCTTATTTTCACTCCTGCCCTCACCAAGTTTCAAGACTTGGTTGACGTCCTGGCAATAGCTGATTAATCATGGTGCTTTTTATTGTTTTATACTAATCTTTGCAAATTCAAAAGCTCTCCACTGAAGTGCTGCCCCACACAGCTGGCTGTTTTCATGGACACAGTAGAATTGTGTGGCTTGTGTGAAGATGAGGGTAGCAGTAATTTCTGATAATATTCACAGGTTAATTTTGAAATGTTAAGGGCAGCTAGCAAGCAGTGTTTGAAGAAATCAGTAAATCCTCTGTCAAGCTTTTGAGTTAATTAGTCAAATGTTTGATACATGTTGACAAAAATAAATCCCTGTTTACCTGTTGTCTACCTTGCTCTAAAGACTTCATGACTTCAATTTATGTCTTAGAGCAGTATTTGAAAGACGACTGGTTTTGAAAAGGTAACTGCTAGCAACAGTAGTAAATATCCAAAATACCTTGCTCATCTTTAAGGTGGGAAGAAGAAGCCTGCCCTCAGGAATGGAATTATTTTAGGCTGTCTTTTGGAAGAGAGTGTTAATGATCTTATCAGTTCATTGCAAGAATAAGTTTTAAGAGTCTCATGAACTTCAACATGGAAAATGCAAAATATAGACTGGTGGGAGGAATTGCCCTTTGCAGGAGTATAGGCTGAGAACTGAATGGCTGGGGAGAAATTCTATTGGAAAGGACCTTGGTGCCTTGACAGAGAGATGATGAAAATGCACTAGCAGAGCGCCCTGGCAGCATCAGTTGTCAAAGGTATACTGGGCTGCATTAGAAGGAACCAGCAACTACGTGGGGAAAACAATTATTCCCCTCTGCTTGGCACTAAATGGACCCCATCCAGAACAGCGTGCAGGTTTGGTGCTGCATCAAAAAAATTTTATTATGAAAGAATAATTTGTCTGCTTAATTGTAGTTTTCATTCAGTGTACAACTTAAATCTTCTACGTCCTAATTGAAGCAGTCTGGGGTAGGGAGGGCTATCATCAGGCATCAGCACTATGAGGAGGACCATGACACTCCTGGTGACATTCCTCAGTCAAGGAAATTTTTATGGCTTAAATTATCAGTTAAGGTAAGAGGATTTTAAACTTAGTTTAATAAAAAATAAATATTAAAGGAAAACTTTTTCCATTTATCTTGAAATGTCTAGATAGTTCTTAAATATCTTCTTTATCCCTTTTGCTAGTGACAAATTGCAGGTAAAAGGTGGAGAGGGTTATTACAGTGATGTTTTTCCTGTAAAACTAATCTACAACAATGCTTCTGTCTCGAAAGCCAGTGGTGAAGTAATAGAACTTCAGAAGTTGTGAAATGTTCTTAGTAATTATGAACCAAGTAAGTTTGCTTGTCAGGCTTTTCAAATCCAAAATTTTATTCTAATTGAGTGCATTCTTCTGAAGTTGATGCATCTGGAACATGCCTTTTAGATGCAAAAATCACACTTCAGAAGTGTAACAGTAGATGTTTCAGCATGCAATGAGTTAAACAAAATCATTCTACATTATTTCAGTTAAGAGTTTACGATGTCTTTTTCATCTGGCCATGTGAAAGCTCAGAAGTACTGAATTCTAGTATCATCTCCCACCTACAAAGTCCTGTGTAGGGGATTAATGCCTTCTATTGATGTACCTCAGGTACTTTTTGAAAGAAACAATTTTCTTATTCTGTAAGCGAAACTAAAAGTAATTGTGTGCATTCATGGTGTAGACAATGTTTGAAATGTCTCTTTAAAAAAAAAAAAATCCAACAAAAAACCAAAACAACAAAAAACCCCAGATTCCTGTTTTCCAGGGAATCATAGTCATCCTAACCAATTCCAGACAGTTAAAGAAACTGATCTTTCCTTTATGGTTACATCAAATAAAAATAGGAAGTTATCTGTAGTGTAAGACTTGATCAGTGAATAACACTCCTTAAAATTAATTCATGGCCACCTGTTGGAGCTGCATTGTGAAGGGAAAATCGATGCTGGAAGCCATGGTTGATAATCCTTTCACTTCTTGGAAAGGAGAGCAAAGACATTTTATTTCTAATCAGTTGTCCACTGTCTTGTACTCCCGCTGTGGGAGTGAAAGCATGACACACTTTCCTCCAGACTCAGGACAGTCTGCAGGAACTGATAGGTGGAACTTTTCCCTTCTTAAACTGGAGAAGTGCAAAGCATAAAACATATTAAGAAGCAAACTCCTATATTCTTACATTTAGGTACAGATTATATACATATATAAGATTTGAAATTTTGCTGCTTCTGTAACTGTTTTCTTTTAATAACAAAATCTAGTCCATGAAATCCTAGGCTGTGCCTTAAATGGTTTTTGTTTGTAAATTAACATTTGAGTGCTGTTAGAAACTATTTTCCTTTAGAAGGGAAGAACTTATATTCTGAATCATGTTCACTGGCTTATTTGTCCCATAATCTTCATTAGAACTCGACATACTCTTTCATGTTGCAGTAAGTAGGATACATTCCAGGATGTGCCTAAGGATATGCTTTAAAATAATTCAAGTTAAGGACTGAAAATAAGAAAGAGCTGTAGCCAGCACAAAATGCTGTGTGGGTAGTGAAAAGAACATGCAATAACCCTGGTGGAACACCCTGAGAACTATCAGTGCCACTCAAGTCTAAAGTAGGATAGTATCACACAATGGGTATTCAGCTGCTTCAGACTTTAATAACAGTTTTTTCTTCAATGAGTATTTTGCCAAAAATGAAGGAGCTGCTTCCTTAGATGAAAGGTAACAAATTAGAGAAAATCTAATCCATAGACTCTACTAATTTTGGGGTAAATTTCCATAGTGTGGGAAAAAGCTGAAATATTCTGAAGTGTTTCAT
Organism: Polioptila caerulea; assembly: GCA_013397295.1. NCBI lineage: Eukaryota > Metazoa > Chordata > Aves > Passeriformes > Certhiidae > Polioptila > Polioptila caerulea. The sequence goes on from VYXF01000700.1 coordinate 452,045, forward strand.
CAATCTTCTGATATTGTCTTCTAATATTTTTAATAAGTAATATAAACTGAAAGCTAGCACTGCTTTGTTCTCCTTTTTAGCTTGGACTTTGCATAAAGGTGATGTAAAGTCCTATTTTCTGAATTAGAGAATAAATGAAGGGGAGTCACAGACCTCAGACAATATTTCTGAGACTGAGTTTAAATATTTTCAGCTCATAATTTTTATTTGTTTATGAAAAATTTCAATATAATACAGTTTTTATATTCAAGGATATCTTTAGTCTGTTTGATTCAGCTAGATCCCTACAGTGTTTGAAATTCAGTTCTAGACAGTTTCCTTTGCATCTTAAATGAAAATAAAGTATATATGGGAAATCAATTGACTGTCACAATGATTTATAATTTTACATCTGAGAGAAGATGTACTAACTGCTCCCCAACTGTAAGAAGATTTCTGGGTACCACTTTTATGCTTTTTGTCAAAAATTTCATTCTATTTTCTTTCCAAAGAAGATTAAGGGCAATTGCCAGGCTTTTAGATTTAGGAAACTGAATGAAAAGATAACGCAGTCATTTTTTGCTCCAGATGTTTGCTTTCTTCCCTATACAGATGTTTGATATGAACTTATGCTGTGACTTTTTTTGGACTTTGACTTTCAGTAGTTGCATAAACTTGGCTCAGTTCAGTTTCTGAAATCTGATGAATAAGTATGAAAACAAATTTTCATTAACCTTGTACAAACTTTTCCAGAATTGCTGATTTCTCTGGAAGTGTTTGTATACTCCTTTATTAAAGTACACCAGTTTAGGCACCTATTTAAGAAAATAGAGCCATTTTTAACACTTGTACTGCTTTTCAGATGTTAAAATGGTAGTTGTTACCTAAGCAATTTATTTCACAATTTAAGAACTCTATACAGAGTTTAACCGTGCTGCAGAACTTGTTTAGTGGTATATTTGAAAAAAAGTATTTTGAAACACTTTGAGGCTTTAATTAGCTATTTTAACTGTTAATTCTAACAAATGTAACATGCTCCTGACTTTTCATTTTCTGTGTGTTTATTTTGAAATAAATGCTATCCTTATCTTACCAGTTGTTTCCTCAGCTTTGTGACTAAATTTTATGACACTTGTCTTATTATTGGATTTTGGTGACTATACGTTTCAGCAGCGAAATATATAGAATTCAAATATGGATCTGCTTCAAGAATAAATTATTTTCTCCCTTGAATCCATATCTGGATGAATAGCCAGTACTTCAAGTGAACCAGGTCCTTTCAATACTTTCTACATTAAATTACATCTACATTAAAATACGTCTACATTAGGCCAAAGTAAATTTGCATAGCTCTTAAATCAGCTGCAGTTCACTTTTTTGTGCTGTTGACTGCCAAAAACATATATAAACCTAAAGATATATACACACACATTCCAGAAAAAGGTTAGGTTTCTTGCCTTAAGTCTTGTGCACCTCATTAACAAATTACAGCAGATTTTTGATACGTGGATTTTAAATATTAAAGCCAAAAAGGTATGAATACACTTGTCGAGGCAGGACTGTGACAACGGTCAGGATCATTTTCCTGATTATAAAGTCACTTACCAGGGAAAATAAAATAATCTGTGACACATCTGTCTCTCTGAAGAAATTATTTTTTGAGATGGTGCAGTTTAAGATTTAGGATGAGTAGAGCAAGTAATTCTGACATGATAAAGTAGCATAAAGCTGCTCTGTTTGTAATCTGTATTTCAGAAGTATTAGGAATGTGCAAAAAGATATATTTTTTCAAGATTCAGAATTTAGAGCAAAGAAAACAGTATTTATACTAAGAAGTAGTAGTTCCCGTTCATCTGTCATAATCCTGAAAAATCTTGTGGCTACTTAGCTTATGTTTGTTGCACAAGGGAGAGAGAGAAAGAGAGAGAAAAAATAATTAATAATAACAATAATAATAATAATAAAAATCACTTTTCCATATTCTTCTGTCAAAAAACGGAGTTTTCAAGTTTTTCCCCTAGTTTATTATTCTTATGTGTATGCTGAATATATAAAAGAAAAAAAAAAACAACCAAACAACAAACCCTCATAATTATCCTGTGAAATATAAATACAATTAACTATTTGTTAGTAATAACTGAGTGATAACTGATAATTCCAGCATTTTTCTAGAAACTGTCCAGCTCTTGGAAGCATTTTCCCACAGCTTTCTACTGTACAGTATGTGCACACACACACACACACATACGCACACACAGACACAAGATTACATTTAATGTTTTCCATTAGAAAATGCCAAGCATATATTTGTGACACAAACAGAAGGAAAACACAGTGGTCTGTGAATTACTTGTCTGACAAAAGGTTAGTCATTTCAGTGGAGCAGATGACAGTCCTTCAAACATATCCTGTCATGGTTGCAGGAGCCGCATCAGAGGATCTAAACACAAACAAAACAGGAGTAATGATGTGAGACTTTATCTTGTTGACATGGAAAAGCACATGTCTCTATTGGAGCAATTGATCTAATTTTAAAATATAAATTAATTGTAGTATTTTCTCTCCTCTAGTTATTTTTAACATTTTGGGTTACTCAGTAAACTAAGTAATTTAAGATGCTGAGTACATAAATAGAAACCCTTAAGATTGTTATGGTTTTCCTTAGTACATCTTCAAAAGTGATTCAGAGGGTTATTTTTATCTTGCTCCCTGAAATTAGTGGTATCAGGTTTATCAGGGTTCCTTAATCAAAGACGAGTAGAGGAAGAAGATCCTTGAAAGTCAAAAAGCCCCAAGGTCCACTAATAGGATGTTGTTACTTCATTCCTGGCTTCCTTGGTATGAAATGTTCATTTGTGATTTTCATAATCCAAGGTAATGCTAGCTATTTAGATACTTTAGCTATTTAATACAAATAGTCCAGTGAAAATTGAATGCATCTGGATTCTGAGCTTGTTGCCAAGTGTGAATACAGACTATAGTTCCTACCTTAAGCTCTAAGCAAGACTACTAGACATCTACTGGGAGAAGTATACTTTTTCTTTATAAGATTTTATTTCTATTTGATCTTTTTTTTTTTTTTTCCTCTTGGCTGATTTTTATAATTCTTGCATTATCACAGAATGGGTCATTTGGTCCAATCTCTCTGCTTGAGCAGGGTCATCCTAGAGCACATGGTACAGGATTGCATCCAGGTGGTTCTCAAATATCTGCTATTGAGGCAGATTCTACAGCTCTTCTGGACAATCCGTTCCAGTGCTTGGTTTCCTCCACAGTGAAGAATTTCTTCCTCAGATTTAGGTGGAAATTCCTGTGCACCTGTTTCTGCCTATTGCCTCTTGCTCTTTGGGTTGGCACCACTGAGAAGTGCCTCTTGTCGGTGTTCCATCAGATACCAATAGACGCTGATGAGGTCCCCCTCAATCCTCTCTCCTTGGGGCTGAACAGGCCTGGTTGTCCCAGCCTCTCCTTGTAAGAGAGATGCTTCTGTGCCCTCATCATCTTTGTTGCCTTCCTCTGGACACATTACAGGAACTCTCTTTTACTGAGGAGTCCAGAACTGGACTCCAGAGCTGAGTAGAGGGGCAGGATCACCTCCCTAATGCTGTTTGCCATACTCTTTCCAGTGCCCCCCAGGATACCATTGGCTTTCTGGGCCACAAGGGTACAGTGCAGGCCCAAGGAAAGCTTGTTGTTCACCAAGAACCCCAAGTCTTTTTCTTCAGTGTGCTTTCCACCAGGTCAAAGTTATATTTATGGTATTCCGTGTTATAACTGGGTGATAGACAGAAATACAGGTATAAACCTTTTCTTTGTTAATGATTTTTGTTTCAGTTTGGGTTTTAGTATTTCTCTCTGTTTAGAGAAATTAATCCTAACAGACTTGCATTTTTTAGGACACTCTTGAGAGAAATATACAGTCTAAAAAAGGAAAGAATGTATACACATACTAGAATATTTTATTTTTAAAATACAAACTTCATACTAGACTCAAAAGTATTTTAGCTAGCAATTTCACGAGCATGAGCCGAAAACTATTTATCCTTCTTTTGTCTCATGCACAGCTCACTACATGATTGTGTGCTGCTCTTTTACATATAATTTTGTTAACATTAGCTTTGAATAAACTTGCTTAAAGTAGCTCTGGTCACTTTGATATGCTACCATTTACTGCTCCTCTGGCAACTTCTCCAATCTAAAGCCTTGCAGTTTTGTGTAAGTGCCATCTGTGATTCAGAGGAACACTGACACATTCCATGGAGAAAGAAAGTTCTTTGTCATCCAGTTAAATTTTGGTGCTTCCCTGTATTTCAATATATTGCAAATGTATTGAATTAGTGGTACTCATTTTCAGTTGTACTCTTGGTCTTCTTTCACTGAAAAAGAAAACTGTGTAGATGGTCTCATTTTCTGAGCTTATCTACATTTCATAACACTTCTTCAACTATGGGAAAGCAAAAGAAGGCAGAAGTGCTTGTATTTTACCTTTAGACACCTCTCTCTGATACATTTCAAACTGTTTGTGGTGACCTACTTCAAGATTTTTTGTTTTCCTGGAGACTGCTGTGAGCAGGTCTGTATTTGTAGCTTTGAGACAGAGATTCTAAGTCTCTGCATTTGTAAGAAATGTAGAGACATCCATACAAATCGCAAATCTAAATGATACTTTTATCAGCTTTCTTTGAGGTACCAAAAAAACCAACCAAACAAAAAGAAATCCCCAACAAAACACATACACAAACAAAATTTGCTGGATTTATCTTGTTTATTCAATTGGGAGATCCACAGTAAAAATTGGATTTTATGTCTGAATGCTTCAAACATCCCTCTAAAAGTAGTTGTCATGCCTTATGACATAAGACACCATCTTTGTATCCTGAGTATTCTAACTCAAACACATTTCTTTCAACACTAGCCTTAATTACAGCCAGCAACTTAAGTCTCTGCTTGAATAAAAATGGTTTGCTATATGGCATACGTGAGTAAAAGTAGACTTGAGCAGGACTGTTGAGGATGTCTTGTGAGAGGTAAAAAAGACTAAATGACATCAAATTACAATTGTATGAATGATACCTGACAGCAAATCTTATTGAAGTGTTGTTTTCCCCAGTTGTTTTTTGCTGTTGGAAGTTAGGTTTTCAATTACATAAATGAGGAACTGATTTGATTTTCTTTCTGGATTCTGACTCTTGGATGGTTGTGAAGCCAGTTAACACAGAGTCATGAAACAATTTGTACAAAAGTTTCTTTGAGTAATGGAATTTGTATAATGTAGAGCTCCTAAGAGAACTAACAAAGCTTAGCCCATCAGGTAGTACAGAAAACACTGTCATACAAAAACTGAAAAGTTGACCAGCACTCTGTTCCAGCAGGCATTACAAGATAGTCCTCTTCTGAAAGAGTTTACAATGGGCATCATCAAGCTCTCCCTGAGAATACTGAGCCACAGAGGCACTTGAGAAAAAATCTTAGTTACTATAAGAAAAACTCACCTCTTTTGTTCTGCATCTGTTACAAAAGTATGATTAAAGTCTTGTTTGATAACTTTTTTGAAAATTAAGTTGTACAACACTGCATCTCCATTTTCATGCAGGGCAATATCTTGAACAATTTAGTGAAAGGAAAAAAAGAGGGGGAAGGCAGAGACATCTTTAATACTGTACATTTTTAACTTATTTAGACAGGTGAAATCTGGTGAGAGTTATTCTGTCAAGCAGCCTCTTTGTAAGTTAAATTACCTGATAAGGGTTATTATATATCAATTAACTTGGTTAATCTTTCAGTATGGATACAGCCATGGAGGGCAGTGCTTATTGATTATTTTTAGGAAAGTTCTGAGCAAAAACATTCAGTTTCTCAAAGTCATGTAAAAACTGTGCAAGGCTACTCTGGTAAATAGACACACATTATCTATAGAATTGTAAATTAAATTTCTGCTGTTCTTAATATTTGATTGTCTGGGGTTTTTTAAAGAAAAAGGCTGCTACAGAGATCTGGATTCTTCTCTTCCTTTTGTACAGCCCATGATGGAGAGATTTTTGAAGGATGCTGCCTCCGTCCATGAAATCTCTTTGGCAGTAACCTGAGAAATGCAGCTGCAAATGAAGTAAACAGAAATTTTGTCAAGGAAATGTCTACTTTGATAACAGTTAGTTATTATTCTGGTATTAGAAAGCATACTAATCTCAGTTTGGGCATCCAAAATGGACTATATTTGCTTTTTCTGTCCCAATGACACAATTAAATGTTTGGTTATATGGGTTTATTTTGCTGTGTGAGGATTTTTTTCTGAGTTTTTTGGGGGGTTTTGGGGATGTGTTCAGTTGGTTTAGTTTGGGGTTTTTTTGTTGTTTTTTGGTATTTAGTGATTTACTGTATGGAAATACTGATAAACCAAGCAATTCATTAAATTAGAATTCACAGATATTATACAGATCTATATATTCTACAATGAACAATGGAAAATTAAATACTGAAATTAGAGTGCTGACACTTCTAAGACTAGTTATGTGTAAGTACAGTGGGAAACAGAACATTGTAACAGATGGGAGTGGGAAAGCATGCCAAGTTAACCTAATCTTAATTCTGATACTTCCTAAGTGATGAATAAATCTAGAGAAAGCAATCTGAGCATGCATCTAATCAGAAAAATCTATATAATTTGTTTGGACTGATGCACTTTTTCCCCCCACAATTTTCTGTTCTACAACATTTTAGGTTAAATTAGTTTCTCTGGTTTTTTTTTATTCATTCTAAGATAAAAGACCAATATGCAGGACTTCAAATGTTCATATCGTTTCCCATATGATGAATGCCTTTAACTCCCCATATAAGGCACTTGCACACATACTGACATAAATTTCTGTGTTGTTTGAAAAACTCATTATTGCTCTGAATACTTCTGGATTTTGATACATGCATTTTTTGGATGCATGTTTCTTCTAATTTCCTGAATATTTTTTCAATTTCATTCCAAAGAATTGTTTTTGTAAGTATAGCATACTGTGTTTTATTATAAACATGCTTATTATAGCTATATTATATTTACATAATATAAAAGATTAACATAAAATTGTAATTCATTTTCCTCTTTGTCCTGACAATGGTGTGTTTTGATAAATGCTAAACTCTCTTGGTAGGTTAGTAGAGCTACAAACAAAAGAAGGAATGGAATTGCTGGCCAATTAAATACAGAACATAAATAGCCAAAGTAGAATAATTCAGGACTTTTTAATAAATGAGTCATTTAAAATTTCAATATCTCATTTTTCTTGACAAATATTCTAATGTGAAGAGAAAATGGCTCAATATTAATCATTTCTTGTGACAATAAGAAATGGGGAAAGGCTATTAAATTAATCTTCTTATTACAGGTTTAATACAAGTCTTTCCATCCTTATTACCTTGCGTTCTCAGCCCTCTAAATTTACAGAGACTTTGTTCATGTCCATTTAGCTTGTATGAGGAAAGGACTTAGTATTTTTAGTGTGTCCATACCTCTATTTTTCCTCTTAGTAAGGCCCTTTACTGAGAGTTAAAATTAAGCTATCCTTCAGATATACGACTACTGTATAATACTTTAATCCCCAGTGTTCGTGAGTCTCTTTTCCCTTAACTTTAGAATATAATAGATTGTGGCAGGAACAGATTCTAAGCAAAATTTCCATCTATCCTTTCAGATTATTTCCCAGGAAGGTGGCACCACTCCTTACAAACTGGTGGGTGTCACAATTCTCAAAGTAGAAATAACTTTTATCTGCTTCTAAAGATTTTTGGCTTATGTAGTGGCACCAAATGTAGCCACAGATGTATGAGTTTCTTGGATTAAATTAGTATATTATTCTTTGAACCATCCTGGTACTTCCAAGGATCTGACAGATTCAACAGAAGGAAAGTAATCTAGAAAAGGACAGTCAGTCACGGGTGCACAGGTGTCATATTTTCTGATCATATCAGATACTAATCATAAATATTGAACTATGTGGAATAAGTTATTACCAAGAGCACTTTTCTATAGTGAATTGTTAAATTATCTTCTGTACAACATTGAATGGCTTTATGTCTCTCCTGAACTCTCAGCAGCTTCCCTAGAGAAACAAGTTTCTTCAGGTGTCTCTTTGACTGTCAAAACTCGGGACCATTTCTGCCAAATCACAAAGAAAAATATCAGTCTCTAAATGTTGAACTTACATAAAAATTGAAGTTTCACTGACAGTTGCAGTCAGGGAGGTAGGAGAAATAATTTATTACAAGTAAAACTCAACAAGTTGCATGGTCAAACTCAAGTATGTGTCCACAGAAAAAAGTCATTGGTAATCCCAGAGCTCACAGAATTACAGTTTCTGTTCATCTGGGAAGAGGATGCTAAGGTTATATGATGACTTGCTCAGACTATCTCCAACAGATCACTGCCATAACTTCAAAGCTGCTGTTTTAAAGAATTGCTTTGATGAGATCTTCTCCTGTAATGATGTTAGTTGGGAATACTTCCTCATTTTTTCCTCTCAAAAGAGATGCCTTTGAAGTTGCTGTATCTTGAAAATTATCTCCCGTTCAGGAATCTTGTCACTCACAAAGCAGGCTTAACTGCTCTTAAGTCCTCTCTCTGCTGATGTCCTTCAAAAAAGAAAAAAAAATATTCTCATATCATTAAGGCTGTTTTTAATATGTCTATATAAAAACTTTCCCCTTTATATCAGAGGAGGATAACACAGTTGATGAAGCCAGGTCCATGCATGTTGCTTTGAAGGGCTCTTGGGAACACTTGTCTGTCACCCTGGAGCTATGACAACGGTACTGCTAAAGTTTCCAAATTTGCCCTTCATTTAATGAGAAGTATCTGCATTTCTCTACCCTTGGATGAGCAGTCATTTCTTGGAGTTCTCTGAGTGTAAGGATGGCTGCCTTGGGAACTATCAAGCTTTAAGTCTAACCTGTTTGCTCCTAGAAACTGCAATATGCTCCATTAGTCTCTCTATGCTTGCTTCCCCGACAAGTAGTTTACAACTGGTTCAAATAGGACAGCCAGAAATGACCTGTCTCAATGGATTCTTCAGGAGCTTGAAATTACAACTACACTCCTTTTAGAATTTCCAGATCCACCTGATTAGGAGTAAGAAAATGTTTTTCATTTTGATTAACTGCAAAGGATGGAGGTGGGATCTGTTTCATATTGTCTCACTTGACTGCGCAGGGATTTATTTACCTGTCTCATATTTCTTACCTAGTCTTTTAGTAGGGTCAGTTTCAGTGGATGTGTAAATTTGCATGCAACTAATATAAAAATTCTACATAGAAGCCCTCAGTAAGTAACTTTGGTATCACTATCCAAATAATTTTTAACTCTCATGCTCTTTTGTCATCATACTGTTGGGTTTTTTGGTGGTGTTGTGTAGGGATTTTTTGTTTCTTGTTGTTTTTGGTTGGTTGGGGATTTGAGCCAGGAGACAGAACTAAATTTTTTTTTTTATTAATTAATTGACAACAGTAATTCATATAAAAAACAACTTGAAATTCTACAGGTCAGTATTAGCTTTTAGCCTGAGTAAGATGTTTCAAATTTATGGCACTGGAAACCTGTCTAGAAACACAAATGGATTGGACAGACAGGATTGGGACCATAGTATGGCTAAAAAATTCTTTGTAAAAAAAAGCTATAGAAGAAACCTGAACACCAGTGGAAGGATGTAGAGACTTAAACTAAGGCAGACAAAGAAAAATGAGAAAATGTTGTGGTTAAAAAAATTTCTACTGAAAAAAAAAAGCCTAATTTCTACTGACACTTGTGTGATTCAAACTTTCTTAAAAGAGCGTAAATGGAAGTGCCACTGGATGACAAATCCAGTGAAGTGACTGAAATGACTCAGAAATAAAACCTTTTTTTACAAGGGTTTCAAATTTTAAGGCAATCAGATAGACTATACTGAAGTAAATTTTGAGCAATAAAATCTGTCATATATATTAAAGTGCTTTCCCTGCTGATGCCACATCTGTGGTTCTGCCATTTAATTTACACAATGTTAGCTGGACATTACTAATGCTGTATGCTAGTTACACAAAAAGCAATTCTGTTTTAGAAAGGTTTTAATGTTGGAGGGACTTATGTGACCTGCTCATGACTGGTACTAGGTTTTGCTAGAGCTGAATTGATAATTGTCTTCTGAGAGAACCAAAAACCTCTTCTTGAAAAGAATGAGGGTGAAAACTTACTATGAAGAATAGCTAAAAAACCAAAATGAACCACCAAACCAACAAAAACCCAATTGAACAACAAAAAAATCAGCCACTTAGGGATTAAGTGTAAGGAAGAATGCCCGTGGAAAAACACTGTGTGAAACACTCTTGGCAGTATGTGTTTCTGCCTATAAGTCACCAAGGAAGGATGAAATGCAAGAAATGTTTTTTCCAAACACATGACAAGTCAAATGACTGTAAATAATTCTTCCTCCCACCCACACACCATCTTCTTCCCATGGTGCTCCAGACACTTGAAGGGGACAGGATCAGGATGAATCTGGCAAGGGAATTCTGTGACTTTGGCAGCACACCAAGAGAGGAGCAAAATGACAGGTATGTGTACACAAAATACAAAATATGTGGTTTTTTTCCATATCACAGAAGTTCCCTTCACCACGAAAATTAATACCACCTTTCCAGGAATTGGACCCAGGCAGTGACAATGTCCTTACTGAGTCTGTCCTGGAATGTAGTTGTGCACATTGCCAGCGCCAGCTGCGTGAGTGAGTTGTAAATAGAGAGATTCCCAGAGCTCTTGGCTAGCATTGTTCCACTCCACTGACTTTGTCTCATCTTGAACTTCATCTGGCAGCCTTCCTGTGAGGGAGCAGCAATGGGCTAAGGGCAGCCTTTACTGATAGTGTAGGGAAAATTTTGTGAAGGAAGGAAGTCCTGGGCCCATACATTACATCTGTCACTTTAAAAAAAGGCCTGACTTGTATTGTACATGTTATTTCCAGAGTTCAAATTTGGAAGTGAGATGAATCACTCATCAGTGATGCTGAGACCTCAGTTCCTTTTCATAATTTCATGGAAATACAGAATAAAAAGAAAATGTGCGTAACATTCCCACTTAAATAATCACCTGTTAAAACAATAGTTTGTATAAAACTAAAGAAATAAATTAAAATAAAAAAANTCAGTTCCTTTTCATAATTTCATGGAAATACAGAATAAAAAGAAAATGTGCTGACTATTCCCACTTAAATAATCACCTGTTAAAATAATAGTTTGTATAAAACTAAAGAAATAAATTAAAATAAAAAAAATATCTCCAGACCCATTTTTTCAACATGCAATAACATGTTGGTAGTTTTGTGGAATGTCTCCAGCAAACACTATGTAGGAGAGAGTGAAGCCTTTGCACTCCTTTGAGGAAGAGGTGATGGGCAAGAATAACTGAGATGATGAGATGGAATGTGGATGGCCAGAGTTTGTCTCTGATCTGTACTTCTTTGTGTCTCACAGAGACACAAGGTGAGCAAAAAGATCCCTTGTTAAGATCCCCTTCTGTGTTGGTGCTAGACAGCAACCTTGGCTCATTGGCCATGGCTTAGAACTGTTTCATTTTTTTTTACCATCTGCCCATTTTACATGATTCCTTCCCTACCACAACATTGTGGGTGCTGAAAGGACACAAAAGGATTTTAGGGGATACCTGTTTTCCCCTTCCCTTCAGTGTCTGATCCTAGAGCCATTGTTTACAAATTCTTTTTGAAGTTGCTGGTAACATCTGCCTCTGCAGCTTCCTACAAGCAACACTTTCCATAATTTAAATACTCAATGTGTAAAGAAACACTTTCTTATGCCTTTTAGATTCATTGCTTCATAGCTTTCTAAAAATATATTGGCTTTTAAAAAAGTATCTATTACAATGAGTTTTAAATTTGTCTTACATTTGGAAAACTTGAGAAAGAGAAAGAATAAGTGACTTATTGTGTTATAAACCAAATTACTAGTTACAGTTGTTATAGTTTTCTTAAATATTATTTGGTTTATAAATCAGCATTTGAATTTTCTGTGAGGATCCTACAAAAACAATCTACTATTTCCACTAGCTTCCTATTTGAAGGAAATTTAATAGAATATAACAAAGTTATTTTTGAGTGATAAGTTAATAAATCCTGGCATATATGTTAGAATGCTGTCCATGGCTATTTTACCCTGGCATAGTAATGCCATAGCCTCTCTTCCAGTCAAGTGTTTCAGCAACATGTTTTATACATGAGGTAAGTCATTCAAAATTATTATAATTCCAGCAGGAAATACATAAAATGCTCATGCTACAAATTGTGCTTCAATATATAGATAGAATTCCAAATGTCTAGGGTTCAAAAATACAGTACAAGGGCTTAGATTTTTAAATATCTGAAAGACAAACTTTGTTTTTACCTTTTAAACCAGGGGAAGCATGTAACAATGTTAACACATAAGGGCCAGATAAATTATTTCCAACACATGAGTTAGTTTAAGGTAATATGGTGCTTTATAATTTTAAAAAGCATCTTGAAAAATATCAGTCGTAGGTTTGATCCCTCACACACTCTACTGACTTAATAACCAAGAGAAAACATCCTTATCAGTACAGTGGCCGAAATATTAATTTACATTATTGTATTTTAGGATGTCCTGGTTCATTTGGTCCTATAATTATATGTTGAAAGAGTTATACTGACTCACAGAAGAATGATACATATCACTACAGAGAAGTTCAGTTGCCTCATAGTAGAAATCACTGATTTCCACACACCCCTCCACCCCATGACCAGAGAGCCACAGTTACAAAGAAATTGCAAGCTATCCTTCTTAAATGTTTTTCTCCAAATTTCAGCAATATGAGGTTATGTAGTTTGCCAAGTTAGGCTTTTAAGCAATGTGGGTTGCTGGGGTTTTTTTGAGGTTCTTTTTCTTTTTAAATTTGATTTGCTTTGGGGTTGTTCCCAAAAAACCCTGATGTGGCTGAATATATGCATAGTGAAATCACTAAGAGAATGTTAATTACTTTTAGTGGAGCAAAGAGTTCAGTTCAAGTCTTAATCCAGTGTTTTGATACTTTTCAAGAACAAGGTGGAAAAGACCAAGAAGAAGTGAAAAAAAAGAAAAAAAAAAAAAGAAACAATTGCCTTTACAGAAACCATAGCTACCAATTTTTAAATTGAATAGAGGTTATATTAACCTCTTACTGTGAATAACAAATGCCTTTTAAAGAAACATGAAAGTTAACTAACCACAGACAAGCAGAAGGAGACCATTAAAGAACTCCACAGAGCAAATAATGGAAGGGAAATTCTGAATCACTGCTGGTGAACTATTGATATTCCTGTAATGGAGGGAAAATATTGATGGACAGAAGTTCTAAGACTCAATTCAAATTACACTTTCCTGAATTTAGGAGCTTTTTAAAATAGGATAAGTAATCTGTTGTCTGTCAGACTTGGTCATGTCTTACACAAAAATGAAATAAAACTATCTAATTCATTCTACAGGGTTTCAAAACTTTCTGTAAAAGTACCCATGAGCAATTAATGTCAGAGACCACTTAACTACCTTAAGAATAAAGCATTTACCATCATGCTGACTTATGATGCTGGAATGCTTGAACAGAAATCAGCTTCTTGCAGCAAGCACTACGTGCAAGCAGTTCATTTATGTATCACACATCCTTACAGTCAGTCACCTGCTGAGGCAAGCAAGGGGCTTTGGATTTTTGCAGTCTTTTACACCTGATGACTTTATTTTAATCCTTTGAACTGTTGGAATAGAGAGATTACATCAAGTTAAACTACACCTGAAGAAGAAGAAACATATATAGAGAAAAAAGAGAAGATGCAAATGTTAAAATGTTGATACAGTTGTGTATTGACATTTTAAGAAATTGATCTTTCTGTTCTGTAGCAGTCTCCTGAAATATGACATAAAACTGAATAGTTCTAAGAACTAGTTCTACCTTTATTATGTGAAGAGGACCCTTTTTTAAAATCATAGATGAACATGATTTCCTGACCTGCTGAATTCAGATCTAGTAGGTTTTTGAGTCAGTAAAAGGATGTTAACAAGGAATTGTGATGTCCAAAAGTCTTTGTAAAAGGATTTTGTCAAGACTATATGCTATGCCTGTTCTGCTGTTCATGTGGATTTAGCCAAACTCTGGATAAAAAAAGATTGGGAGCCTGCTATGCCTTTAGGGGTTCCTAAACAAAACCAAAATAAAGTAAAATAGTGTTGCTACAGTTATACCCTCATTCCTACAAAAATTCCTTAGCTGAAAGTGTGTTTAAGAGGGAAAGTAGACATAAACAACTCAATGAGAGGGGTGTGAAAAACTGATTTAAAGTATCCTGCTTACCTAACGTTTTGTAGCCCATGGCAGTATCCTTTATCATGCCCTGAGGAGCTCCATTCCTGATCAGCTACCAGTTTGACTTTGAGCCAGTAACCACCACCCCCTGAGCTTGACAATTTAGCCAGATTCTCACCCATCTCTGGTCCGTTTTTCCAGATCTTACTAGCTGATCTGTGAGAAGGCAGTCAAGGGAGACTGTGTCAAAAGCCTTGCTAAAATCAGGGAAAGTGACAACCTCTGCTCTTAGAAAATAATTTTTTCATAGACAGCAACCAGATTGGTCAAATGAGACTTATCCTTGACAAATTGATGTTGGCTTTTTCCACTGACCTTCTTGTCCTTCACATCCCTCCACAAGTACCTGTTCTTGTTCTTTGTTTTATAGTTCAGGCTATAAATTGTATTCCCGTATGTTGAGCTCTAAGGGCTTTGTATTATTATGGTATTTTTGGGCACATATGAAAGGGATTAATAGGAATATTGCTGAATTCTCTAATATCATCACAAAATATATTTACAGTTAAAAATTATTAGAATATGTCAATGATTATAACTGTGGTAAAATATATTAACTTTTTTATTAGAAACTTATTTAGTAAATAAATATTTTACATCCTTGTGGCTGAATTTGAAGATAGGTTTTGGCCATTTTTCTTTTTAAAACATGAAAAATATAAAAAAATTCTTATGAAGAGAATCCATTTATTAAAATATACTTCCAGATACTTACAGCAAGTCAAGTTCCAAAGAAATATTGAGAGTTGTTTGCAAGAATGATGCTTTTCTAGTTGTTAATCAGCATTTAAAATTTTCCTTTATCCATTGTTGACTTCTTGAGATGTGGCTTTAAGTAGAGTATAGGATTCTTGACAATTCCTTAAAGTTTTTGTACTTGCTTGGGAGCAGGGAAAGCTGAATGTCACTATTCTATCAAATGTAGTTGAATGATGTTGCATTATGGTCAGTGATTGTTTTGAGCCAGCAGGAGCAATAGACTGGTGAGATATGTATATTTCCAAGGCATAGAAACAGGAAAATAAAATAAAGAATGAAATTCCTAGTAAAATTATGGAAGTATCATTCCCCTCTGTTGCAAGTCAAAATGCTGACATTAACAATTTGTTTCATGTCCATCTGCCCCAGAGCCCTTTACTATCTTTTCTATAGCTCTAGAAACTCTTACAAACTTTTACAGAATCAAGTTTTGAAATTTGTGTGTGTGAGTTTCGAATCTTAAATGTGTGGCTTGATAGAAGAGAGCTTATAAAGTTCTACATTTAGGCTATTTTGTTGCTGTTGCTGTGCCAGTAAAACAGTGTGAAAGGGGCACTTTCTATGTGTATAATTTGACATATGTAAGGCCTGGTGAGGAGGAACAAAATCACTCCTTTCAGAAAGTTGTAGATAGTGATAAGGTCACCCCTGAGCCTCTTTTTCTCCAAACTAAACAGCTCCTGCTCCCTCAACTGCTCCTTATAAGACTTGTGCTCCAGACCCTTTATCAGGATTATTGCTCTTCTAGTGAGTAGCACTATATTTCAGTTTTCACTATTTGGTTAAAATTATAAAAGAATTTCTCTCAGTATAATTTCTTTCACTTAAAATTCTCTAATACTGTCATGTAAAAAGGTAGGGTTTTTTATAATAGGCCAAATTAATTGAAACAAAACTGAATATCTTTCATTTTGAAAGATGAAATTGATATTGGCTGATTAGATAATTAAAGTATTAAATTCAGTGAATTTGCCCCATTAGCATTTTCCAAACTGACCTAAAACTGTACAAAAACAATAGTGTTTTTTTCTGAAGAGTCAGATGTAAAAAATTCGAAGTTGATAAGGAAATACTTGAGTTTAGAGGTACTTGATTCCTTATGATTGATAACATAATTCTAAATGCATTTAGTTCAAGATTTTGATGGTCCTTTTCAAAGGCCAGCTTGAATATTTGCATCCTGGTGCTCAGCTGTGGTTTAATGTAAAGTGCTGTTTTGCTGTGAATGATAGAAACAGCAGGCATGATTCTGTCAGGAGATGACAAAGCTTTTCATTGTGAGGTTTTCTGTTTAAACACTAACTCTTGTAGGTATTCTGCTCTGTGTGGAAAGTCTCATGTTGATTTCCATTAATCCATAGCTTGTAGAAGCTTAAAAAAGTTGAAAAGTTCTTTCAAAGTCTTTTAGTGTATAAGGTACTCTGTCTAATAGCTTCTTGAGTACTGTGTGAGTGAAAAATCTATCAACCCTTTAGCACACCCTTTAGCTTCCTGCTTGAGACTGTATTTGATGGATATATGATTTTGTAGCATGTTCTTGTCATGAGAATAAGCACATACCTGCTTGACTAAATAAAACCATCATAGGGAAAGGAGTTTGTTTTCAGTGAGTGACTGTTATCTCGGATGTGGCATGGAACAACTGTGTTTTGGGAAATAAAATGATACGCATGGAAGAGCTAAAGGACAAAGAGATTATCTGTTAGACTGACCCAAGGGCTACAAGCAAGGAAGCTGTCAGCTAAACAGAAGTCCATGAATATACATCACAGCCATGCTGAGTTGAACCATGTCCCCAGTCCTTCTGCCCACATACTCAAACAAGCCAAGCAAGCAGGAGGGCAGGAACCAGCAGAGCAATTTTTTCTTTGCTGTGCCTCTCAATGCCTCTGAATGCCGTATCAGACAGAATCCTCTCTTTACTCTTAAAGTGATCTAAAATAATTTGTGACATTAGGCTGTCTTCCTTGGATAGAACATTTAAAGACAGAACAGAAGAGGAACACCTGCTGTAAGTGACTAGAGTCCTAGTTCAAAGTTTGTCTCTACATTAATGACATTTTTGCTCCACCTACTGGTAGGAAGGCCTGGAACCTTCTGAATCACCATCAGGCACTTGCACTGCCTGCTGCAATTAGTCCTCTTGTTGAGGCTAGAAGATTAAATTTCAGTGTGCAGAAAAAAGAAATAGGAAAATGTTGATACCTCTTTTTCAAAATTTGTGAGTGGGAGAGAAATTTTAATTTTAAGGGAAAAATGAACATCATGGCTCAAAATGTGCAGAGAACTGTTCCCTGTGGTGAAGATGGGTGATGCTCATAATTTTGGAGGGTAAAAGAACGAACAAAACAAACCCCCCAAAATGAACAAAGTCCCTCTCAAAAACATTCTAAAACTTATACCTTAATATTGTAGGAGTTTATTGGCTTACTGTCTAAAATCCATCTTGCTGTGACAAGGCACAAAACTATCCTTATATCATCTTCCTTTCTTGCCTTATTGGTGTAAGGGAGTTGACAGTCTTTCTGAAATGCTGGTTTGATAGCAGTGAACATGTCTGAGTTCTGACTGCTCGTTTTGCCACATTTCTTGATTACTGTGTAATGTCAAGGAAAATAGAACTTCTGAGTTTATTTTCACAGCTGTTATGACTAGTTATGTTTGGTTTTATGCCAGGAGGTTCTCAAAGGTTTACTCTGTTGTTTCTGAAGTTGTCAACTTGCTGCCTCTGTCTTTTTAGAATGATATCCAAACACATTTGTTGGATGTATTGTTTCATTTTTACTCACTGGACTGAAGTCAATGAATAAGCTTCTTTGAGAATTACTGATTCAACAGCTCTGGATTTCTCTTCTAATTTCTAGCTGAGGTCTTCATGAGGACACTGTGCTGTAATATAATGGCAATATAAGCCTTCTTTAACAAGGTTTGTGCAGTGAAGTTGATAGCACTGTACAAATCAGATTATAGCTTTTCAAATGGGAAAAATCCCTCAAGCCCACTAGTAGCCGAGGTAGCATTGACATTTGGTAGATACTTCTAGTTGCAGTGGGCACTATGCCTGCTCTATGTGGACCAGTGTATCTGAATTCATATTAAATCAGGCCCTGCTAATCACACACCAAATCACAGAACAGGTAAAGTTGGTAAGGATGCTTGGAGATTACATAGACCAATATCCTTACAGAATTAGGATTAGCCAGATCAGGTTGCTCAAAGATATATGTAATGGGATTTTGAATATCAACAAAAATGGAGACTTCACAGCCTCTCTGAGACATTTGCAATGTTTCATCCTTCTCACCATGAAGAAGCTTTGTATAAAAACAAATTTAAACTCACAAAATTTTGTTAGTACTTTATCACACGGATATCATAGTGAGGTATAAAGTGAAGTACTTGTGTATCCTCTGCAGGACTGGGTCATTGTGACTGAAACCATAAGAAGAATTGGGCTGCCTAGCATAGGACTGGAGATGGAAGTCATATCCATGAGTCTGAAAACAGAATCAGAAAACACCACTATGCTTTTGTCCCACTCGTATTCAGCAAAGAAACTCTCCCTACACTCATGCTGCTCGTCTCTTTGACTCTGTAGGCTCCCTCAGCTGTTTCTGATCTGTCCACGGTTCCACAAAAGTGTAACAGCAGAGTTTCTGAACTATTCAGCAGCTGAACAAAGAATTGGCCAGACTATTATCCTCTAGATATAATGCAGAAGAAAAGGATTAGTACTTTTCAGCAATTTTAACAGGAGTAGATACCAGCTCTTTTGGTCATCAATGCACCCTAAATGATTTCTTACAACCTGAAAATGTGTAAATTCCAGAAAACACATGAAATTCTTACTCTGTTGAAAAAAATTCCTGTCAGCTATTTATAGTTATTAAAAATTGTAGGTATTAAATTCCTATCAACTACTTTTAGAGATTGGAGAATATATCGAGAGTAGCCCAGGGGGGAAACTTGGACATGTTTGCCGATGGAAAGCTCAACATGACTTGGTAATGTGCACTCACAGCTCCGAAATCCAACCATGTACTGGGCTGCATCCAGAGCAGTGTGGGCAGCAGGGGAGGGAGGGGATTCTGCCCCTCTGCTCTGCTCTGGTGAGACCCCACCTGCAGGGCTGCACCCAGCTCTGGGGGCTCCAGCATAAGATGGACATAGACCTGCTGAGATAAGTCCAGAGGAGGAACACAAAACTGGTCAGAAGGCTGGAGCACCTCTCCTATGAAGACAGGCTGAGAGAGTTGGGGTTGTTCAGCCTGCAGAAGGCTCCAGAGAGACCAGTGAGCACTCTCCAGTAGGAAAATTGAAGGGTGGAGAGGATGATGTGGCCTTAAGAGGGCAAGGGGGAATGGTCTTGAGCTGAAACAGGCTAGGTTTGGATTAAATCTAAGGGAGAATGTTTTTGCTGTCAGGGTGATGAAGCACTGGAACAGGTTGCCCAGAGAGGTTGTGGGCTCCACACTGGTCTCCTGGCAGGGGTTCCTGTTCATGGCAGGGCATTTGGACATGGATGATCATTAAGGTCCCTTCCAATCCACACCATTCTTATGACTATGATTCTGTGAGTCTGTGACTCCATGATTCTATGAACTGACTACAATCTGATTAGTACTCTCTGGTTTTGACTTCCTTTTTAGTCTCCTTTAAGATATTAACTGCATATATCTGAAAACAGATGCTGTGTTCTTACAGTGAAGATGGGCTCAAATGAATAATTATATGCCAAATCTAAGGCAGCTGGTGAATTTTTAAGGGTATTCATCAGAGAAAATGCCTTTTTATGTGTAAAATCACCATTCCAACAAATAGCTATGTTGCACCTGAATTTACTCGAGCTTGGTTCTGCAGTATTAGACATTTTGTGAGGCTGTGATAGAGCAGGAAATACACATGTTCAAATATGTTCACACATGATCTTTTGTATCTTCTCAGTGGTAGGCTCTAATTCCTCTAAGATGACTGAGATCATCCTCTAAGATGATCTCAAAGAATAAAGGCTAGTTACATCTGGTTCTGTTGTACACTTTCTGTTCTTGCATTTGGCCTAATTTCTGCCATGCATACCTAGAACAAGAAAGAAAAAAAGAAAAAAATATTTCAAAAAGCAGTAAAAAGACTTGCTGGGGATGGACTTAATTTTCCTTGTGTTCCTAATTATGTATTTTGTAGTTTCACTCTATAAGGATGTTTATGCATGCCAGATACATGTGTTTTATTCTTTTCCTGTTGCTGAAAAACTGAACATCCCAGCTCTGAAGATTACATTCAACAAAAAGTAAGGTTGACTCTTTTTTTGTTGATGTTTATAGCCTTGAGGCACCCATACTCCCAAACACTTTCTACCTTCTTGTGTTTGCATCTCAGAGACCACAGTTACCTAACAAGTGTGACTATTCTGTGGGATTATTCTGTTGGTCACTAGTAAGAGAAGGAAATACTTGTGAGAAACAGGCTGATGCCTTTTTTTTTTTTTTTCTTAAAAGGCATCTGTTATGATGTAAGGCTTTTATCTATGCTCACTGAAATACACACATGAAACTATCAGCCTTTTTAGAGCATCAGAATCTTACCACTACAATTAAGACAATTGAGGTCTGACAAGAGCATCAGCAGCGTTAACAGAGCTCAGGAGATTCAACAAAACTAATTAGAATTGCAATAATAGATTCCTACTCTTTTGACTATTATGGTATCACTGGAATGAATTTGAACCTGCATCTCAATGCTATTATATCTATTCTGTTACGGTGAAGAAGTTTTGTTACCAGAGCTATCCAACAAGCTATGAAAAAATATCTCAGTGAAAACATGGCTGATCTTAGGGCTGTAAGTTTTTTCCTCTTTTATGCAGAAAAACAGATGATTCGAACACCTAAAAATACTATGTATTTGAAAATGAAGTGTAAGCATTTAAAATAATTAAAGACTTATTTAATTTTGGATAATTGGGGATATTTGAGGTCATGTAAAAGCTTTCAGGAATATAGATTTTTTTTTTTTCTGCCAAGAATTTTAACAGGATAACATCAAAAGTATCAACTCTGAATATCCTGGGCTGGTGTTAGATAGAAGAGCAGTACTGATGCAGTATTGTACATAGTTAACATTTTGGTTTTCTGAAAACTGGTCAGGGTAAGAAGACATTTTTAAAATCTAAGAGCAACAGTAGTTGAAGAACCTGAAAAAATAGGGCTCTGGAATGTAAAAGAAGAGTGAAAAGAGCAAAACAGTGACCCAGAGAGAACCTTAGAAAAGAGTTTAAAACTGGTAACACCAGAGTAGAACAGAATTTATTATGAGCATGCAGAATTTTAAACTCTTTTACTGTAGTTAGAGGTATGGATAGAGCAGGCAGTAGATTTAGAGAGAGTGTGTATGAGTTTGGATCCAGAAATGGAATGAAGGACACCAGTGTTCCTACAAGATAATTGATACTCAGATTCAGTGTCTCAAAATGAAACCCTTCAACCCTATTTTCCATATTTCAATGGATTGCAATCCAGCATAAGAAAGCATGTTTTTTTAAATCTGTATTTACTGACATAAATTTTTGCATTAATTATGTCAAAAACTTACAGTATAATAAGAATTGTAAGTTTTGTTGTTATGTGTATTTTTATTGCCTAGACTTCCTTTTATCAGTTCCCAAGGTCTGTAATAGTTTTGAAAAATTATTGAAAAACCCCTATTTGTAACAGTTGCTCCTCATTTTTAAAGAATAAAGCTACTAGTCATTCTTTGTTTTATTCCTCCCTGAAAAAAAAGCCTTACTCTTGTTTTGTTCTTCATTTTAGCAGAAACTAGAAATACAGTTTTGACATAGTTTTTTATATTCTCTTTCAATTTATAATCACTTAATTTTCCATTTCTCCATTTTCTTATTGAACAGAGGTATTTTTCTAGAGGTTTACCAAAGCAGAGAATCTTTATCTAATAAATTGCTGTAGAGTAGTCTTAACTGCCTTACCCTCATGTAAAATTCTACTGAAGTTAAAGGAACTGTTCTGGCAGAAAGAAGTAAAGCATCTTATTCACACTGTGTACTCTTGGCCAAGAATTTTATCTCTTCAAGCAACCCTCAAGGAGGAGGAAGGCAGGTTTGAACCTTGTGAAGTGGCATGTGTTAATCTTCTCCAGTTAAAAACTGTATTACATTTTGATTGGCATGTACCTCAGAGCTTACAACTTCTTTTTTTCACAGATGCTCTATTAAAAACCAATTAACTTTCAGTGTAATCAGGTATTTAACTTATCAGTTATGCAGTGAAAAATGTTGGGGGTGATAGCAATGACAAACAGGCTTACCAACTAATCAGCTGTCTAATTAATTTGAAAGTCTTTCATGTTTGATAAAAATTATGCATAATATGAACTGTTTAAATCCTTGGGATAAATATACCTGTGTGAAAGTTTGTCTTGAGATATATTAAGAAGGCAGCTGAAAGATGCAAAAATGTTGTGGTAAGAGACATTTTGGTTTCTTCTTTCTTATGTTACCTTCCTCAGATGTTAATAGAAAAATCTAGAAAGAGAAAATTATTTAACTAAGGTTAATTAATAAGCAACCTTTTTAATGATGTCAAAACTGGTGTTCCCATGCAGACCTGCATCTGTAATTAGGGAATATTTAATTTCCTGAAAATTTCAGGGCAGATTATGACTTCTTTCCAGTTATTTATAAACATGATGGCCTTTTCATCCCAAACAGACAATTATTGACAGGGTTTGGATATTGAGCACTGCAGAATGCCATGTGTGGGAAGAGGTCAGGAACTACCCTGTGACAGTCAAGCCAGATCCAGCTGACTTGGCAACAGATAGAAACAATCCACAGCACACCAGAATTTCAGGATGAGGAGCATGTGGCATCACTGCTCAAACATCATTAAGAAATGCCAGTAGCTGTGGGGAGTAGGAGAAATGAAAAGAAAATTAAGGCAGGAGGATGAGGGGGAGGCACAGGAGACAAAAATGGAGATACACACGGAGATGCGAAGAGCACATTTTGCAGAAACAAGAGAAGAAAATGCAGGACACATAGGGAAAGAGATATTGTGGGGAATACTGCTAGAAAAAAAGCACTTTAAAGGGGATGATCCATACTAGAGAAGGTCTGAGGACTGCGAGAGGGCTGAAGGACTGCACAGCACAGAGACCTCCAAGGTATTGCAGGCTATGGTGGAGCCAATTGCTGAAAACTGTGGGAATAGGGGTTAAAAAAGGGCAAGGAGAGGTGTTGAACTGAAGTTGAGACTCTGAGGTCAAGAGCAAAGCTGTTACCCTATGTGTCTGTACAATTGCATGGGTTTTGTTCCTCAATACCTCAACTAATAATCAAAAATTGTGCTAATCATCAATAATTCAAATGAAGTTAAAAATCCCATGGTCAAGATTGTTTTGCCTATGAAGGTAGTAGAAATAGAAATGTAACCTAACTTCAATTATTTTTTAAATTAAGTTTAATTTTTTTCTCTTTGTATACTAGCTAAAATAAATTCATTTGATAAAATTTCTTCACACTCATTTATTGTGTCAGTATTGTATATGCAGTTTGAATTCATGATGGCTTCAGAGAGTTTTTTTAAAATTATTTTTCCTCTGTTTTGATGGTGCAAGAATTTTTAATAGATACTTGTATATTAATAGTTATATCTATAGGAAGATTTGAACATACATTGCTCAACTTGAATGTTCCTTGCATATCCAGGGACCAGAACTATGGTCTGGGTGAATTAAGAATGTCATACTTTGAGAGTACAAATGCAAGTCAGACAACAGAAGCAAGCAACATTATCCTAAACTATCAACCCAGCCTTTCTTTAGGTTGCCTCTTTCAGAGGTTGACTAGATAATTAAACCGCATAATAACACTACTTTCAATTTTGCTTTACTTCCATGGCTATTAAAAGGACCTGTAGGAGATTTTTACAATACCTTAGCAGAGATGGGGAATGGTGGTAATTTAGCTACAGGCTCAGTTTACCAGCAAGTTTGGATATGGCTCATAGGTTGCTGCAGTAATGACAGCAGGGTCATGGAGAAGGAAGATTGGCTGGGAGTACAACAGCTTTCCTCAAGTCTTAAACTTACCTGTGAGTCATTCTTTATTTCAGAAAAAGATCTAAACCCAACACTAGACTACAGAGAAAGGTGCCTACAGCTAGCCACTGGGAAATGTAATTATGGATCACTGAAAATTTTCCAGCTGCTCTAGTTATAAAGAATGGTTTCAGATAGCTACAGTAAAAAAAAAAGTGCTGCTGTCAGACTATTAAGATAAATAAAATGACACAGGTATCTCTGTTCTGAAGGATTTTAACATACAGCTTCTGCTTTCAAACACCTGTTTTTCAATTTTACAAAAAATTCAAAACTTGCTAATAAGGACTGGAGCATAACTTTGTTCAGATACTCAGATGGGAAAGAGATTTTCACTTTTTTTTGTTCCTAGGAATTTATACACTTCTGTATAACACTAAGCAAATAAAAGAAAATCTGTTTCTCTCTGAATATCCCTCCAACCTACAGAGCTATATTAGAATTAAAAAAACCAAAAAAACTGTAAAGATTGTGTACATTACAAATACAACCATTCTTTGGATCATAATATACATGATTTTATACCTAAACATATCTATGCACAAGCACATACATCTCCTCTCCAGGGACAGTTTTTTCTTGTACTGCTGGTGGTGATTTGACTCAGCAGGCTCCTCATGGAGCTGTGCTCTCTGCGCCCTAGGGAGGTCTGGCAATCCTGACATGCTCAGTGCAGCTTTTGATCTTCTCTGCTGGGATCCTCTCAGCATCATTGCTTTGCTTTTTTCCTGGACCTTTCAAAAGACAAATATGACCCATTTGGATTACAGGGATCTTTCTAGGTGGACATTTCCATTAAATTTTTGGCTCTTTCTCAGTCATATCTCCCCATCCTAGTTTAAACAGTCAATCCTATATAATTCAATCTCACTGCTCTGTTTAACACCTCATTTCCACGTGAGAACATCAGAGCTTCTCCAATTCTGTCATAAGGAAAGTTCTGTCTTTGACTTTGCACCCATCTGGACACCACAACCCAAAGGAAATATACAATAAAGAACAAGCATCCAAGTGTTTCTAAGTTTACGCACCTCTTGGCAAAGGATTTTCAGGAAACACTTGTGAATCTGAGGATCTCAGTTAATTCTAAGTCTTGCTCTGGCTGTCTATCTGTAGGTCATCCGGTTCTTAACATTTTTTATAAACTGGTGACTTGTGAAATTCTTACCAGGCCCCATTGCTGTAACTTAGAGATCCATAATAAAATGGTTCAGAGTATTTTAGTCTGAATAAACATGACAGATTAAGTCTAACAACTTGTTAAAAACCTCTAATGAATTGCAAAAGGTATAGAATTATATCTTCTAATGCACTCCCATTCTGCTGGAGGAAGTTGCTTCTGTTCATTTCAGTGAATTAAAAAAATGCCTTTTAAGTTTGTTTTAATATTCATGAGAGTCTAATTAATATTTATTGAAGATTTTAGGGAGCTGGCAAAAATGTGATGTAATCCTTCTTTTGTTATACATAAGTCTATTTAGATGGATGTGGAGAACAAGTTTTTTTTTACCTCAATTTGACTGGAAGTTATGCTATCCAGTCAAAATCTCACTTGATGGAGGAATATAAACCTCGCAGGTTTTCAAAAGGAACAGAACAAACAGGAAGATTTTTGGTTTCATCCCAGGGGAAGCAGGTCATATATACAGGAAAAAGTTACATAAGAGTTCTGATCATCTACATTGTATGAAGACATTTTAAAAGCTTCAGGAGAGGATAATCAAGCAACAGCAAATTAGTTGTCTTCTTCAAAAAGCATTGAATTTAACAAGAGCAAAGTACAATAATAATTTAATGCTTCTCAAACTGTTTCAGTTTTAGGTCATGTGCTACACCAAAGCCTCTCCAAGTGTGACAATGCAAAGTTGAAATAAGTATATTTTACTGCAAGTAATTTTGAAATACTTGGGGCAATTCTTTACTAGTCATTAGCATAAATACTTTAAGAAAATCTTATTAACAATATAATCTTTATTTTTACTCAAAAGAAAAATTTAAATTTGTGCTTGGTTACCATAACAGGAATAAATTCAGTGAGTATAATTGCCTTTTTCTACAAAATTTATCTTTATAGCTCTGTTAGGGAGGAGAAACAAAATCCATTTGCGATGTAATTTTCAGATGAACTTATTTTCTTTACTTCTCTTCTTTAGTCTTTTTGTCACAAACAAAAAAGCATCTGTTGACTACAAGATTTAACCCTTTTCTCTTACTGACAAAATGGGCTTGCATGAATCTTTCAGCCATGCCAAAAAAAGTGCAGTTTTTCTACTGGGCCACTCTGACTCTTTTCTGAGAAGTTTCTTCCAGTTCACCAGACCTGCATTATACAGGTCAAAACTTTGCTTCTTAATGACATTGATGCCTTTGAGAGCCTACCTAGAACAGAGCCTAGACAGTGTTACAGGAATAAAGTAGGTATTTATTAAAAGGCCTTCAAAGGATACACCTTGGACAGAGTCCAAGATGGACTCTGAGTCACGGGTTTTCACACTTTTATAAGTTTTGATCCATCCCAATATGTATATTGGGGTTAATTGTCCAATTACAACTTCAGGTTATGAAGTCCCATCCTCCCAGATTGCTCCCTTCAATTTGCTGTTTAAACTTTTTGGGCCTGAAGTTCTTATGGTGTCCTTGGTTCTTGGGCTGGAAAAGGATTGTTTTGTCTAATTAAAGTGTGAAGAGGACTTGCTAGCACTTTATATGAAGTTCTGAGTTATATACTAATGTAGTACAGAAATATAAATATACTGGAAAATACGAAAACTAAAACTTAAGGCATCAATATAAACAGTGTGACTGAGTGCAAGCTCAGCAAGCTTGCAGATAACACCAAATTGAATACACAATTGATATTCTGGAGGGGTGGGATACCACCCAGAGGGACCCTGACAGACTTGAGGAGTGAGTGCTTGGGAATCTCATGCAGTTCAACAATAAGGTCAGGGCAATCATCAGTATGAACAGACTCTGGAAGGAAGGGATTGAGAGCAGCCCTGCAGGGGATTTGGGGATGAAAAATTGAGCCAGCAATGTGTCCTGGCAGCCTAGAAAGCCAGTTGTATCCTGAGCTGCATAAAATGAAGTGTCAACAGCAGTTTTGGGAGGTGTCCTCCTGCCTCTGCCTCTATTCTGCCCTCTTGACACTTCACCTGGAGTGCTGCATTCACTGCTGCAGTCCAGTTCTGGGTACAAAAATGTCATGGACCTGTTAGAGGTGGTCCAGAGGAGGGTCATGGAAACAGATGCTGGAACACGTCTCCTACAAAGACAGGCTGAGATACTCCATGGAAGGCTCTGGAGAGAGTTTATTGTGGCTCCTTGTATATAAAACAGGGCTTATCTGAAAGATGGTGTGACATTTTACCGAGGCCTGTAGAGACAGGATAAGGGATACTTTTTTAAACTGAGAGGGCGGATTTAAATTTGATAGAATTTGATATATTTGTGAGGATGTGAGGCACTGGAACAGATCGTCCTGAAAGGCTGTGGACAACCTATCCCTGGAAGTGTTCAGAGCAAGGCTCGATGGGTCTTTGAACAAGCCCAGGTTGCTGCGGTGTAGTGGAAGGTGATTCTGTCCACGGCAGGGAGGTTTGGATTAGATGATATGCAAAGTTTTTTCCAACTCAAAACATTCTGTGATTCCATGATTTTATAATTCATTCTAGGATTTTTAGTTCAGCTTTTAAAAATTCAAATAGTTACACATTTAAGTTCTTAATTTCTAATAGATCAAGAAAGCAGCAGTTATAGTAACTAAACTGAAGTTGCTGCTGCAGAATAACTTTATTCTAATCTTTTTATCTACTGTACTACAATTTGCCAAAGTAGTTGCAGGGAAATAGAGAAATTGAAATAAATATGTGATGTCAAGCATGTTTTATACATAAATCTTCTATAATGAAATTCCGACTTAAGTTTCTGTCTTTAGTTTGTACACAACATTACTGGAACTGAGCAATGCTTATACTACTCTTTTCATGTTACTCAGCTTTCTAACCTAGAAACATCTTGAAATTTCATGCAAAAATGTACATTTTTTCTGCTTAATCAGTCATATGCTAAAGTATTAAGAGGAAAACTACCTTCTTCCTTCACTATATTCAATAAAACTTGACTCTCAGCTTTATGCTCGGATCAGTAATTAGTTCCCAGATCCTTTGATTTGACTGCAGTCAGCAGAGAAACGGAGGAGCAGTGGCTATAATCAGTAAAGTATCTCTCTACATGTTCTTTAACAGAATCAACGTATAAATATGCTCAATCCCATTGAATGAAACACAATCTACATTTCCACACTACAAGCTGGGAGCCCTAAAACGATATAGTTGCCTAGATCCAAAGATTCAAGGATAGTACTATCACTGTAGCTGGGATTTGCTTAGGCTGTGCTTTTCTGAAGCAAAGTTCTGCATTTAGATTTTGTATATATTTTATGAAAATTTGCACCGAATAATAGTGTACCATAGCAGCAGAATGAGATTTCTTTTCCTAAAATGCTACTATGAAAGATGCAGTCAGAGCAAATGCTGCTCATTATGAGTATGTTTTCAAAATACCTGTCACCACTAATTGGCATTTCTGCTGCCTGCTCAGGAAAAACTGTATGAGTATCTCAACCTGTTGATTAAGAAATCTTCTGGGTGTCTTGATTTCAGTGGGTAGAAGAATTTATGTGGAGGTGGATGGAATGAATGGCCTGCCACACAGCCTGCCAAATTAAACTGAGGTCTGATTACGATCAAGAATAAAAATGCACATATTTTATCTAATACTTATTTAAAATACAGGCTCTTATTTTTGTGTAGACCTTGCTGCCTAGCACCTGTTTGCACTTCTAAGTATCAGACATGATAAAATTATCCAAAAATGACCATTAAAAAAATCATCAAATATCTGGAAAATTTAGAATATTTAACTTAAATTTATCAATCAGAACAAGTTTAAAAGTTGTTCCAACTGATGTTCCTGAAAATTAAGTGTTAGGTTAATTTTCATAGGTTTATGTCTATGGATTTTCCACTTATCGTTATCTTCACGTTCTACAGAAATGGCACAGAATAAATGCAAACTGTTATTGCTGTGTGTGATAGCAAAAAGACATTTGCTATGCTGCATCATCTTTAAGCAGTATGTGGAAGAGAAAGTAATGGAACTGTTCACTTTAAAACAATGCTTCCTTCACAGTTCAGTGGAAGATGTATTTCTCCCATAAAGTGGTGGTAGCTCTTGCCATGCCTCTAGCACATGAACAAGAATTGGGATGAAGCAATTGCAGACTGTACATTTGGGCTGCTGAAAAATTCATTTTTCTGAAAGGTGTTGAGTTCTCAGATCAACAGTGACACTGTCTTCAAAGACTATAATTTTTCAGCTTCAGGAAGGTCCAGAGAGGGTGAGGAGGAAAGAAAGGTTACTTGTATTGCTTTATAGAGCAGCAACCTCTGACATCAAGTCCTTTCAGACTTTCATTCTGGGCTGCCTCATTTCTGACCCTGGTTATAAGACAAGGTTCAATTATTATGAAAATTATCTTGAAAGAAAACAGTCAAATTCATGTCAAAGTGTTTCTTAAAAAGTGTTTATGAATCAGGAAGTTCCCTGTAGCATAGTGTCATTCTTTTTTCTGTGGGATTTAGCTGCAGCCTAAAGAAAATCAGATTGGTACAAGTTCAGGTATTGGAAGAAGAAAGGAAAAGCAGCGGAGGAAGAAGTGAAAAAATAGTACAATTACAGAATGATTGAGGCTGGAAAGGACCTCTTGATATCATCTAGAGCAGCTTACCTGCTCCTGTAGGGGCAATTTGAGCATTTAGCTCAATTCTGTTTTCAGCTGAGTTTTGAATATCTCCCAGTATTCCTGCCACTCTTCTGGGAAGCTCATGCCTGTCTCTCACCACTCTCAAAGCATAACTGTTGTCTTATGTTTAGTTGTAATTTCCATTATTTCAGTTTGTGCCCATTGACTCTTGTCCTGCTACTGCACACCACCAAGAAGAGACTGTCTGTCTCATCTTCATTCCCTCCAAAGCAGGTATTTATTTGTATACACTGATAAGACCCTCCTTTGAGCCTCATCTTTTCCAGGCTAAAGTGTGACAGCTCTCTTAGCCCTTCCTCATATGACAAATGCTCCAATCTCTCATCTTTGTGTGTCTCTTTCAGGTTCCCTTCAGAAAGTTCTTATCTTTTTTATGTGGCAAAACTAGGTATCTCCAAAGATAAATCAGTAAATCGCTGTGGGGAAAAGATATTTTAAATTGACTGCAGGTTATATTGGTGAAATTTTGTACATAAACACTTTTAGAATATTATATGACATGAACATAGAATGCAATTTTCCAGGATTTAATGCAAATTTTACATAGAATTTATAGATGGTTTTGAAAGTGGGAATTTCAAGGTTACCTTTTTTTTTTTTTGTTCTATAAAATAAGAAAAAAAATGGAAAGTTGTCTAGTATTAAACACCTAGTTCCTCTTGATGCCAAGAGCTTTTGCATATTATGTGAAAGGGTATAATACCTTTAGGCTTTTTCTCACAAGAGATAATGAATGATGTGTTTCTCTCCTGAAGAGATAAGCTTGAATGAAAATCCAGCACAGCCTTAAACCATATGTATGTTCTGGTTTATGTATGGAGATTCTATAAGCAGAGGAGGTTTTTGCTGTTATGTTTTTTGGGATTTTTTTTGTGTGTTTTTGCAGTCTAAGGAAAGAAACAACTTTCATCAGCAAAGGTTGGGATCAAAACCATAAAGTGAGAAAGTTCTATAAAATTGTTTTATTAGCTGCACAGCATGCTTCAGAAAAGTTGTCTGGTTTTGGAGTAATAACTTTAAGAAATAGTGAGATAGCATAGATGGAGTTGTTTTTTAAGGTCAAGACATTTCTCTATTTTTACCATCTACATAAGTATGTAAGTGACCTCTGTTCTGTGACCTTTTTTACCTACTGATCACAACACACTCATGGTTTCTGATTACTAGTGTATTCTGAGGAGGACTGAAATATCAACTGGAATTTCCAATGTATTAGAAGATCAAACAAACTTATTTAAACTGATTAATTTCTTAATGACAACTAATAAAACTTGGGTGAATAGATTAATAACTGGTGATCTTATTTCATTGAACCTTCAGAATTAACCCCACATGGACAGAAACTAAGGTAAAAAGACAAGCTTTTCATTACTGAGTTACCTTTTTGAATACTGAGATTGTAGCTATTCAAACATTAACCATGCAGTGGCAAGACTTTCATATCTGCACTGGACCTGGCTTGGATGGAGTAAATTCATATAGTGATTATATATATTACATATATGAAATAAATATGTGAATAATATGTAAATAATATGTGACTAAAATAATGCTGATAACACACCAACGTTTTCAATATTATCATACAAGTAGGAGAGAGAATTACTTGGCTAGAGTAAAAATCAATTAAAAAATATTATTTATAAGAACATTTATGAAGGAATGAAAAAGTTGTAGTATAGACATCAAGCCTCAGATCTCTTAGGGTCTGCTGATGTGTTTATTCTCCCAAATACAGAACTTTAGTGGGACCTAAACCTGTCCTGCGTTTCCATAATTCCTTTCTTCAAGGAAGTGAAAGATAGTAGGGGGTATTTTCCAAATCTCATAGAAAAGTGGTAGAAAACTTCTAGGTATTTAGGGCATATGCATTCCTATACATACAGGGAGTTAGACCTAAGTATGCATATGTGTTTATATTTAATAAATATATACCTATAATAAATAATAATAGATATATGCATAACTATACATGTCCATGAGATAAAAATATATATGAATAATTAATATATAACTTCAGACAGTATAAGTGCTAGTATAAACAACCCTTCTTTTCCTGTTTAGCAGAGTAAATTAATAGAAGCTATGCCATATTTGACCAGTAATGTTTTCTAATTCTGTTCAAAAGTGTCTAATTCTCAAAGTGACATTTTTTCAATAAAGACCTTTTTATTCCTGTATGTAAACTCCATTTAAAAAGAGAAAAAAAAGTTAAAATCCTATATCTTTTTCTTTTTATCTATTTCTAATCAATAAATAATGTGATGAGAATAGGTCAAAACTTGGAATACACTCTCCTAAGTCATTTATTTTTTTCCTGATTTTTTGTTTTTGTCTGCTTCATAACACTGTGTCTTCAATATGGGGAAAGCTATGAAAGGTAATATTTTGAGCATTAGAAGCAGAGGAAAAAAGTTGAAGTTGGTTCCAGCATAGTGGCCAGAAAGAGTGAAACACAGCATTGTCTAAAATCTGAAAACTTACAGTTATTTGAAATTCAGAGGAAAACTCACCCATCACATGTGGAACCCTGTTTTCTAGGTCTACCCACGTATTTTGACCAAGTCAACTTTGGACACTTTTTTGCCTCCAGACATTTTCTTTGCCTTTTGAATTACACAAAGATTGATGTTTTTCTCCTTCACTAAAATTGCTGAAAAAGTGGCTGTTTCAGAGACACTAAGTAAGGATTACTACAGACATATAGGTTATAGGCAGCCTTACATTTTTTATAGTAAAATATATTTTTTTTATAGTTTGAAAACTAAAATTACATTCAGAATATTCTGTATTGTTAGAAAATGCTGATATTAGCTGTTTTCAACAATTTTCTTAGAAGGCTGTTTCTTTCCTTTTAGAAATAAAAACTTGGGTCATTGATTGAAAATCTAAAGGGAAAAAGAACTATTTCTAACAGGACTATTTTATGTCAGTGGCTGATAATAGTAATAGCCTAAGGAGTATTTTCCAGCTGGCTCCATCGAATGTAGTCTGAAAATGCCATCTTAGAAATCCTCCAACTTTTCAAAACTCAATAATACATTTTCAGAGCACTTTTACCATTCCATATGCCATTTTAATGACAAGTTCAGTATAATGAAATATCATGTTATAAAAAAAATAAAAAAGAAATTGATTCCAAATTTAAAGACTCCATAAAATCATGGAATTTAGAAAAGACACATTTTTTTTTCAGTGAAATAATGTGGGTTTCAGGGTTGCCAGATTCAGGCAAAAGTTCTGCTTTTCTTTCCTGTTTCTGTTTTATTATAATAAGATTCCAAATAACATTATATTTGGTGTTGAAATACCAAGGTTCATATTGAAAAATACATGGTTACATTTAGTAGCTCTTGGGTACTCTGACTTCAGGTAAAAATTATGTGATCTTAAGACTTTGGATTCAGTTTAGGATAAGTTAATTTCCACTTTATAAAGTTCAGTTTGACAGAATTTTGCTTTTTCTTGCACAATCAATGTTCTTTTCTTTCCAGGCTAGGAGGTAAAATTATGTTGGCCTCCTAGAACAAGGTGAAAACTTGACCACAGTTGATTTCTATGATGTCTAGGAAAAAGCAGGTGCCTTTCTTATGTCCTCAGTTCTCAAAGATTTTCAGTTCTCAGTTTTCAAAGCTGAATGATTACAGCCAGTTTTGTCAGTCTTAAAGCAGAAGCCATTTCCTATACTTGTTATTTCTCGCAGGCTTTTTTTTTAATTTCTGCTAGTTCTACTGCACCCTTTCTGCAATGTCAAGCTGAACTGGGAACAAACCCTAGCATAGTATGGGCTGGTGCAATAAGAGAATGAACTTTCCCTTTTGTCCTTATATCTTTCCTCTTGATTACTGTGTTTTTCTGAATATATTGGGACCTTTGGACAAAAGACGGACAACAGAGCACATAACTTCAAGTCTGCTAGAGTAGCTGTAGTCAGCTCACCATTCCTCTGTGGCAAATATAATTTTGCTACTGTTTTGCTGCCTGGGTACTGAATAAAATTGGCATATCTCAACAGCTGAACAAGTACTCATTCATCTTTATCAATATTTGCAAAAAGCCTTTAGGTTTCAATTTTCATGATTTAAGTGACAGATTAATATTCTTTTAGCAGAACTGACTTAGCTTTTACCTTATTGGAAGAATATAATATTCCTATAAATCATTATAGATTTATGAGTCTACTTATTCTCTACTATATATTTAGTGCACCCAGTGTAATGTCTTCTTGCTCCATTTGTTATAATTTCTCTGAGTTGAGGAAACAGGCATACAGACAGTTTTTGGTAGATTCTTTTTTAAATGTTCGTATGAAACATATTTAGACTAGCAAAATTAAAAATTAAGGCTGCAAAGAAAAATTCAACAGCCAACAAAAGGAAAAAAGTTATTAAGATTTGAATGTCATTAAAACTGCAAAATAAAAACTTCTGAGGGATAGAAAAGTTCTTAGAAGAAAAAACAATGCTTGTTTTGGTTCAATGAACTTTTTTTTTTTTTTCCTACTCAAAAATGGAACATTTCCTTTTTGCACGTCTCTAATGTATTCTGAGAAAAAGAAAAGCTTGAGATACAAAATTGTCAACAAAGATGCTGAAATCCCAACTTGGAAAGATACACTTATAGCAGAATAAGACTCCACAGTTCAAATGCCCCATTTGTTTATTTAGAGAGTGAGCTTCAGTCACGTTATAGGTAATGAATACCTTTCCTCAAAGAAATCTTCAGGATGGCATGAAATTTTTCTAGAACTGATTATTTGTGTTGGACCAAAACCTTAATTTTAGACAATAACTGTTTATGACTGGGAACCTTAAGCTATTTGAAAACTTATTACATTTTTTTATTTTAAATATTGATGTCTTAATTCAAAGAACTAAATCTAGATATAGAGATATAACAGAAATTATATTCCAGCCAACTGTACACTTTGTGAAATACTCCATGCTCCTGACAAAACTTTCTATTTGTTTAGGTCTGTTATTCTGGCTTTTTTTTGTTGAAGTTCTCAATATTTCCAGGTTTCAAACATTACAGTGTACACTCTCATTGTCCTTGAAATTCAGTCTGGAATCCAATTTGCTGGGATCATATTATTTTTCACCCAGAAAAAAACCACAGTGTACTTTCCTACTAGGGCTTTTTTGAGTAGTTTATCCAGTGTTTTTGAAAACAGTCTCATTGCAGGCACCATTTTCCTCAACACAGAACATCAAAACAACACATAAAAGTCCTCTACAGATAACCCAAAGCTAGAGAAATAAGTCTGAACAAGATTATTCAGTATTTGTCTAATTAATATTTTATCCCTTTGCCATTGTTATAATTTCCACCATTATACCCTAACCATCAAAAAGAAGAATTTATCTGCTTTAATCTAGAAAAAGAAAATGAAGCGATGATTTCAATGTCACTGTTGCAGCCACTGCTACATATGCATAACTTTATAACCTAGCATGCAAGCAGTTTACACTAAGGACATATAAATACTTACATAGTGTACCTAATGAACATTTGTATTCTAAAACTACATTTTCAAAGCAAAGAGGGTTTCCATAGAGAACAATCTCAATTATTATTCTAAAAGACCCCCAAAGGGTAACAATTTACGGTAAGAATCTCAAATCTTCCTCCCACTTTTAAGCATATAATTTTAATGAAGCAAAATATTTTTGAGAATAATTTGCTTTATGAGAAATGTAGGATGAAGTGATATACAGAGGGAACAGTGAAATATACAAAGGAAGGGATGAAGGTGCTTTGGACTGTAAAACATTTGGGAAAATAGTGGGATAAAGAGATAAAAATGGATAGTCAAGCAAAAATGACAAATTTTAGAAAAGTATCCCTACCTCAAATAAGTATTGTTTGTAGACTAAAAGACTACATCTGTTATCTGTGTTTGCAAAACAAAGAAACAAGGCAAAATAATTTAAAAATCTAGCAAAAATGAAAAAAATCCTCAATTATCTGCCTCATTTTTAAAATTGGTAAACCAGCAATATTTCTTTATCAAAAAAGCTTTTTATTCTTTTATGCTATAGCTTTTCTCATCAACTTTTGGATTTTTAGTCCCATTGTAAACAACTTTTGAACTGAAAAACTATAGATATTGCAGAAGGAGTTTTCAAAAGTTCCATAGATTAGGATATCTATTTGTAAACTCGCTTTTCTCATTTTTATTTTGCATTTCACTATGTAAGAGGAAAGTGTATTCTAAGCACATAATATACTTTGTTCTTATAGTTGTGTTTCTTTTTTTTTTTTTATTAAAATGTTATTTCATCCCAATAAGATTTGTCTCACCATTTGAAAAAAAAATTAAGAATTATTTGGAGACTTATCTCCTAAAAGTCTGACAACCACTTTTAAAAACAAAGCAATGTTTCTCCTCCTGTGAATAAAGGGCTTGGAGATATACTTTCCCAGTTTCCCAAATAACTTTCACAGACTTTTTATTGTTTTAATATACATTATTTAATCATTACTGATGGAAATTATTAATTTCATTCTGACCAGTCATCTTCTGTATGCCATTATATGTTTTCCAGACCACAGGTCTCTTTTGTCAGCTCTCAGCTTTTTCCGAGAACTTAAAAATATAAACAAAAGAACAAATTTGTCAAGAAACTTCCAATTCTGATCGAGTATCAGTTTTCTCAGACTGTCTTATGCAGACAGAGATTTTATTTTTCAAATACAATTGTGTCTCCCTTAACGAAAACTGTTAGAGCTAAATGTTCTTGATTCCAGTATCCTCAGTATTCCGGTGATTTTACCTTGTATATGTTTTTAAGGTATTATGAGATTCATGTCTTCCACCATTACTATACATAATTTTCTGTGGTACCATCACTTCAGAATTGAAGATTTTCTCCAAATAAATTGTCAGGTTTTTATTTCAAGATACATCAAAGGTATTTTTATATTAAAAACTAAAGCAAAAAATGTCACTTCATGAAGGTAGCTCCCTGAATTGACAAATTAGTTTTTAAGTTTGCAATTTAAAGTAAAAAATTTTCATTAAATGTTTAGTCACTGACTTGACAACTTAACGGAAAACAGACTAAAAAAGAAGCACATATGTGAGCTACTAGAAAATAAAGTAGTTGCATTTCTAAGTGTCTCTTTTAAACAACAAAAGTGTCTTTAATGCAATCATCTTGTGTTGTATTTCCCAAATGAATATGTCTATTTGGCCTTTGACTTAAATCTATCAGGGGCATTCTTCAGAGGGGCTTGAAGTGCAAGATTTTGTTGGCTTTTCATTTAGCAGAGTATCAGAGCGTCATGGGAGATGACAATAATACATTTTCAGGGGTTTTTTACCTTAAAATTGAGCTTTTTCTGTCCAACACCATCACTTATACATTATTTAGTAAAGCAGATCTGAATTTATCTAATACTAGTACTATTTTATTCCTGCTCAGCCAATTAAAGAATCCTGTTCATTAATACTTTGTCTTAAACAAGAGGAAATAGGAATATATTTTATTTACTTCTTCCCTTTTTCAGAACAAATTTCAGTTTCTACCCTGTGCTTCAAACCTAATTATTTCCTCTACTATTATCTCACAACAAATTTTGAGGTTTTATACAGCTAAAAAACTACTTAAGGGACTACTTAAAACTGCACTGCAGTCAGTAGTCTTCCAGTGTAACCATAATGCAGTGACAAGTCTTGGCACCTCTTGCCATGTCCCAACAAGTAGTCAGTGTTACTGAAAATCTGGATGGGATGCTCAGTGCTCTTGATAATTTTTTTTGTAGTTTTTTTTAAATCCATCTTTATTTTAAAACATTTGGAAAATTAGTGAGAAGACTATTGTCCATCTTTCAGCTCCCAGTTCAGGAGCATTGATCAAACACATTTCATTTTACAGTATTCTAAACAGGAACGGAACTTGATGCAAAGAAACATCTCAGTGCTTTTAAACAAATGATGGTGCAGGGATGGAGGTGGTTTAGTTATTTTTTTTTTTTTTTCCAGAAAGTTTATGTAAATATGTTCATAACCATGAGAGGGAATAGGAATTAAAAGAATGGTATCTAACCTTGATGGTAACAGTAGAATCAGAGTTAATATCCCCTTCCAAAATCATTGTATATTTAGCTCAAAAAGAGGAGAATTCTAGATTTTTCATGTGGCATTGTTTTTGATAACATTATAACTACAGATATATATTTTCAACTGAAATTCCATACAACTAGAAATTGATACCTCAGAAGACTTAAACTTCATCCAGTGAGCTAAAATCCATTTTACACACTTAAAAAAATGCATTAGTCAATTAGAACATCTTAAGAATTTAAAAAATTCCAAATCACATATTCTTACTGAATCAGTTTTGGTTTAAGAGGCCAAAATTACCTGAAAGGACCTATATGTTAATTTGTTTGGCCTCTTTTTTCTGTTCATTTAATGAATTGACTTGATTCATATAATCAATACTATAAAACTCTGCCCTAAATCAATATATGCTATGCAGTGCCACACTGTATTTTGAAGGGCAATAAGAAATATCTAATCATCTATAGGTGACGAACTGCTTTTAAACATTTGTGTATTTAAAATAATAAAAAAAAATTGAGATTCTGTATTGCCTCTGTCTTTTATAACATAAAATTTCAGCTCTGACATATTAATTTGTGGACAGTCTTGACTTCATATGCAAACTCTGGTTTAGAGCAGTAGTCTTGCAGGCAATCATCATAGATTTCAAAGTCTACATTATGAATAAAAAAAAAAACCCTCTTCTGATAATTATCAGTTAAATTATATAGAATTTTTCCATAAATAAATACGTTGCATTTTTTTTAACCAAGTCTAGCTCCAGGTCGAAGCAAAATATTCATTTTCCTATATTGAGAGAAATAGACTGTTCTTTTGTGTCATTTAAACTGGAATGTGAACTTAAACTAGCCCTGAATCTGGCACAGTAAACAAATCTGAAAAGAAATCTACTTCTGCCACATTTCTAAATACTGTGCTAAACCACTTAGCACAGACCAAGCCAATGCAGATCACAATGAGCTGCACACTGTAATGAATGGCTTTTCTATTCCTGGCACTTTTCTTATTGAGTGGCTTTACTCAGGAGGCAAATCCATTAGGAACTGAAATAAAAATATTTTCTCCTGATACTGTCATGGTGTCTCTATGGAGACAGCTAGCAGTAGTTCTGTCTTCTTCATATATTTTGAAAGAGAGGAAATAAAATGTAATTAGACAACATGCATAAATATGGATTTTTATGTCTTTTAATCATATCATACCATATCATCAACAGAACATCTTTTGCTTTTAAATCAAATACTAAAAAAAATGTAGCCTAGCTAATTAACTGTTAACAGAGTTCAGATCAGAAAAATGTCTCAGCTGTGTAGTTTTAGACTTCCACCTGGAAGGACAGAATGATAATAATTAATAGGAAAAGTCAGGCTTTTACTTGGATATAGAGATGATTGGCGAAATTTTTAAACACAGTGTTAATTTAATGACACTCTGAGTACTGTTTCTAATGTGGTCAGTACATTTGTGAATGTTTGCAGAAAAAAAAATATATTGAAGTGCCATAATTTTTTTTTTATTGATGGGCAGGAGGCTTTGTTCAAGTAAATAAATAAAATTGAAAACGTAACGGTTTGTTGTCAAATATTTTTATTGTGAGTTTATTCTTTCACTACCATATGTTCTGATGTTAAGCATAAATTAATGTCATGAACTAAGTAGTCATTATCTCTTTCAAGTGCAATAAACTTTCATGCATAGCTCTTATTTATAGAAGATAAAAACTGGGTAGAAATTATCGGTTTAATTCCAGCCTCTCATTTTATTGAAAGTTTTTACTGGCAATTGCTACATTTTCAATACTCAAACATCCCATAGATTCATTTCTACAATTTCTTCTTGTAAATAAATTTTCTCAGCCTTTACTCCTTAATTTCTTAACCTTTTACTCCTTAAACATTAGATTGTTGGATTTTACAAGGTGGAACAATCTCTTTTTATTGTATCAAATACATTTTTTCCCAAGAAGTTCAAGCAATTTTTAAGTTTCCTCTAAGAGTGATATGGGAAAAATACTGTGAAAAAAAGTATTTCTGTACACTGTTGAGTACTCAAAGCAAAAAGTGACAACAGACTGTTCAATAACACGGTGCAGTACTTGATTGGACACAATAAGTCCAATTTAATACCAGGTATTTACTGACTATCAGAGAAGAAAGATCAATCTGGAAAAACAATCAGCCAAATGAAAAGTAACAAATACAGGTAGCAATCACCTGACTGACATCTTGAAACTTATCCTTTAATTCACATTAAATAGCTGACTTCTTTGTTACACAGCCTTTCAGGTAGGGAAACTAAAACTGTCTTCACACTTTAGAAAAAATAAACCTAAAACCTGAAAATGTTATTTGGAGATCAAAGCTCTTTGAAAAAGGTTAATCTCAGAAGTTGATCAAATATCTTTAAGAGCACAGGAGCACTTTAAAATCTATTAGTGTCCTTGATAATTGTCAGGATATAACACTTGTCTTTTTGCCCTTATTTTCAGGTTAGAGTGGTAACAGACCTCTTGATTAAGTGCTTTTTCAGCTTTCAAATTCACAATAGAAAAATAATTGAAACTAAACCCACTAGTGAAAAACACATGAAGTGCACGAACTTTGTAGAGTTAGATACACAGAGAACAGAACAGGAAATTGCCTAAAAAAAAAAAATCAGTTCTATTTTCTTTGTAATAAAGCACAATGGAGTGTTAGTTAAGACTGTGTCATGAAACTGAGACTTCATGTGTGTTCATGTATAAACAGATGCATAAATATGTATTACATGTTCAGACTAAAAGACTTGTTAAAATTTGGTTCTTTAAAGAAGCATGCTTATTGTTAAAGACAATTTATTAAAAAAAAAAAAAATATGTAACAAAATAGAAGCATGGGGAAAAAATGTACCCAGCCATGCATAAGAAAGGACAGACTGAGTGGATTGTCTGGGATCCATTAAGATCTCACTGCATACCTAATTTTTAGTTCAGATTTTGTTCCCACTATACAGTAATTTCCCTTGATATGACAGTGGCTTCTGTTGATGCAGAGGTTGCACTTTTTTTCCTTCCATAAGGAAGGAAAAGATAGGGTTGTGGAAAGAAAAAAAATACTTTTTGATGTTTCTGGTCCTGTGAAGGTCTTTTTGATTCTCAAGTGCATTTGGGTGCACCAGCCCTGACACCCATTTAGTGAGGCAATTTGTCACTTATAGAACAGATTCTATCTGCCATCTTGCTATGAAAACACTATCTTGATAAAAAGTTTACTTGGCAGAGAGCACTCTTCCAGAAAATGTAGACAGGTAATATAACCATCCACTGTTGCTAAACATGGTGTTTCAGGCAGCGTTTCTCCACCAAGAGCTACCTTTCGCCAGCTGCTTCACGTCCTTCATGTCTTAGACCATTTCATGGCTACTTCAAATACTGTTATGTAGGGTGAAATTTTCTGATTATTTCCTGTCAAGATAATGTTAAAGAAGCTTACTGAATGGCTAAAAATGTGCAGAATATGGTTCAAGATCAGGAGGAAGAAATATAAGGAAGATTTCCTCAC
The DNA here is from genome assembly GCA_013397295.1 of Polioptila caerulea. Taxonomy (NCBI): domain Eukaryota; kingdom Metazoa; phylum Chordata; class Aves; order Passeriformes; family Certhiidae; genus Polioptila; species Polioptila caerulea. Next base: position 493,705 of record VYXF01000700.1, read on the forward strand.
GATGACAATACTGAGTCCACCTCTACTTCCTACAAAAAACCAATCCTTGGCATGGTGAAGTATTAGCAATCTGAGCTGTGTATAATGTCGCACTCATTGAAGCATGCTTGAAAGCTTCTATAGTTGAAGTAACACTTATCTTGGTGATGAATATCCTAAAGGTGCTACAGAAAAATAGCTTAGTACAGATGAGAAGATCATAGGTGAAAATGGATTGCCCTTCAAAACTTTTGTCAACTTATATGGATAACAAAGCACAACAGAAGTCAATGTATTGATACCTATTAATAAAAAAGGATGAGGCTAACAAGATAGAATTGAATCTGTTTACAGGGTGAATACTGTAAGTTGTTTACAGGGTGAATACTGTAAGTTTAAACACTAGTTATTTCAGGGCATGGATGCAATTTTACTCTGGAAAGAGGCAGTACTGAACATGGATTTAGACAGAATGACTGAGTAGAAAGAAGGTGAAACAACATCTGCCAAAAAACAAACCCAAAATATACTGCCTGGAGTCACAGCTTTAGCTACTATAAACTGAGTTACATTCTGCTGAGGAGAAAGCCTTGCATAAATAACAACTGAACCAAAAAGGAATAAAACATACATTGGCCCCATTTTCTGTATCTATGAAAAGAAAAAGAAGGAAAGCCACAATAAAATTGATTTTATGCTTACAGTGCCTCAGTTGGTCCTAGTTAAATGTAGAAAACTATAAAAGGGATCAGGGAGGGCTACTGGGAAAACGGCACAATTAAGACCAAGTTTGTCCATTGCCTTAAACAATATCTGGTGCCTGAGTAAGTATCTAGGCTGGTATGATTGAGAGCCTTTCATGTGAACAGGGACTAAAGAAATCATTGCATGAGTCAAACATTTCACACACGCACAGAGGAAAGTCTTGTAAGTTTGAACCTGCTACCCAGAGCAGATGGTTGTTTTGCTACCATAATTGAAAGTTTCTTTGCTGTAGAAATAGCAGTCATACCAGAATATTTAGTCTTATATTTACATGAGAGCTGTACTGGTCTTTCATCCTATTTTTTTTTCCAAGATTTTTTAGTATTTGTCTAATATATTTGTTTCAGGTAAATTTTAAACTCATAGAATATATCAATTTGTAAGACATGCATAAGAATCATTGAGCACATCTTCCTGCTCCTTGTAAAATGACCTAGAACTTAAAAATAAACTAAGCCATGGGAATAAAATTATTGAGATATTCTGGAACTCTGGCAAGCTTGGCACAATTACCCCTTCTCTGGACACCCTGACAATGACTGATCACCCTCCCAGTGAAGAACTGTTTGCTAATTTCAAGCCTCAATTTCTTGTGATACAACTTCACTTAATTCCTTTTTGACCTATCACTAGTCATCAGAGGTTGGAGATAATCACCTTCCCCTCTGCTTCTTCCCCTGAGGAAGTTCTAGACTGTATGAGGTTGCCCTCAACCTTCTCCAAGCTGAAGTAACCAAGTGATCCCAGCCTCTCTTTATAAGTTTGGTCCCTGAAACCTTTCACCACCTTTGTAGTCCTCTTTTGGATGCCTGCTAAAAGGTTCATATCCTTTATTTATTGTTATGCCCAAAACTTCACACCGGACTTGAGGTGAGGCCATGGAGCAGCAGAGTGGGACAATCACCTCCTCCAATAAGTCATTAGACATCTCTGCTTTGTCCCTATTTTAAGTGGACTAACCTCATCAAGTGCTAGATCAGTGTTACCTCTAACCTTCCTTTTGCTATTAAAATATGCAAAAAGCCTTTTTATTGACCTTCACTGTACTATCTAGGTTGAATTGTACTCAAGCTATAGCCTCATGAACTTTCTTCCTACAGCAGCAAACAGCATCTCTGTGGTCCTCCTGTGCCATCTCTCTTGGCTTCCAATGTCCATAGACTTTCCTTTTCAACCTAAGTTTTAGTCTGGTTTAAGAAAGTTTACGGCAGCCTGAACCTTTTTAAAGCAAGTAGATGCTGGTGCACTGTTGAAAGATGGGAGTGGTTATCTAAATTTGCAAGGGGAAGGAATGCAAGCAGAGGAAAATCTTTAAGTACTGGATTAAAGTATCACCATGAAGTCATATTCTGCCATGCTCCCTCATGATGTTTTTTCTTTGTTTCACAAGTGGTCTCATTAGAATAATTTAATCTTCATGCACAGCAACTCACCGACTGTTATGGATAAACATAATGTAATCTAATCCTCAGGGAATGAGTGGCATAAACTGCTGCTGTCTATGGAATGTTAAAACCATCTAGGTTAACAGAAAATAAATCATGGCAGTGTAGTATTCACTTAAGAGAGACATTTATTATTTTAATAAGACAATAAAATTAATTAAACTAGACTTGTTCTTCAAATTTAACTATAAGCGTATTGTCTTATTTAACAATTCGCCCCTCTCTCTGGACTATGTTTTCTTCCTCTCCTCTTTATGCAGGCCAAAAATAGGAAACATCTCAGATAGTTTTCCAAGCCCATGTGGGGCTTTCAAACCCATCTAAAAAAAGTAAAACCAGGAGAAAATGCTTATGATTTATGCAGTGATACTGTCTTCTGTCTCAATTTTCCTTAGGGTTTAAAATAGTAAGATCGATAGTCTAACTTCATAATATATAAGAAAAAATGATACTACCCGGGGAAGTTCCAAATGACAATATTCTATTTTCCCAGGCCAGAAAAATTAGTATGGAATTTTTCAAGTGTCTCCTTAGAACTAAGAGAAGAGGGACGGCTGATCTTATTCCAATGTGACTCTGTGTTCTTTTTGAGGACAATATCCATGGTGAATGCAGTGTTTTTCATGAATTTCAGACAGGTCTGGGAGAAGCTTTGTCCTGGAATAGTTGCCACAGAAAATAAATACATTCATTAAGCACAATTTTTTTTCTTTTGAATCATTCAAAAGAATATGATCATTCATTTACCACTTTTATTCCCCACTCCCCCAACTATGGCACATTTTCTGTTACCTTCAGAATTCAAGCATGCAACCCAGGGCACTTATCAGAATGTGAGGGAAACTCATCCTCTTCTGGTAAACTCTCTGGGCCATACAGCTCAATCAAGGGCCCATTGTGTCTCTTTTTTGATATAGTAGGTAATACGTTAGCTATCTAAAAAACCCGGTGTATTTTAGTGTTTCAGTTGTTTGATTGGCTGTGTCATGGACTTTGTTGTTTTCAGTTAGTTGGCTCGTTCTGCCTTGAGACAGGGTGAAGTAAAATGCAATGATATATTTGTTTATAATACCCTAAGTAGTCTTTGCACCTACTGGTATTTACAACAGACATTGCTAAAGGCAAAAAATATTATTTTACTTTTTAAAAGATTTTTATGTATCTTTTCTAAAGATCATCCCTGTATATGAACAGCTGGTACACATCTATTCTCACTGAAGTTAAAACATTCTTTGTAACTCAAAAGGATGTCACAGTTCAAAATATGGTCTAACATTCTACAAGTGATGTATCACAAACACACAAAATATCCTAAGGAAGACAAATACACCTACATATTTTCTGGTATTTGACTGTCACCAGACACAATACTCCTAAATTGATTTCAGATACTGATCCACAATTTCTTTCTCATTTACACCCTAATATAAATAAATTTCTTCTCTACCCCAGATACTTGATTTGATTAATAACATACTGCTAGTTTTATTAATAACTTATTTCAATATTTTATTTCAAAGGCATAAATAGGAAATGTAACCATTTCTATTGAAAACTAATTCTTAATAATAACTGTAATTTAACACTGGACTTAATAATCTTAAAGGTCCTTTCCAACTTAAACAATTCCACGATTCTATTATTCCAGTTGAAAACGTAAAACCTTAGTGGTTAGATTTAAATTCTTCAATAACTTTTGAAAATATGCAACTTTTTTGGCTTTGGCTTATATGGACCACAGTTCCCAGAGAGAAAATTTGTCCATATTTCACAGCACATTTTTAGTATGCCTGTTGATGAGCAATTTCCAGTCTTGCTGTTGCTGCTCAACTTATTTCATATTTTCTGTGGTGTCTCCCAGTATGACAACTTACTGTAACTCTCAGCGAGATTGATTCTGAGAAAGAGAGAGATAGCTGGCTTCCAGTCGCTGAAGTTATTTTCTTCTTCTACCTTTCCCAGCCAACTGTTCTGCTAGCAGAATTCTCTTTCAGCAGGCAGCTGCCAGTGCTGTTGCTTAAGTGTTTTTGCTGGTGTGTGCTCTCATTGAGTCGTTGCCAATAAAGTTCATGATGTGTCTTGTTTTGATATTTTGGTGCTTCCAATGCCACTGCACAGCAAAATAGCTAAAAAGCCAACATTTCTGTTTTACAGAGATTGTAGGGTTTTTTTTTTTTTTACAGAGAGTCTGCAGTATCCCAGACTTGTGTACAGAAATGGCAGAAACTCTACATGAATTTCCTGTTGTTCACACTACTTTTTACTACATACAGTTTGTAGTATTTGTTGATTCTGGATTTAATGTACCACTTCTGTCTGCCACTTCATCACCAAGCATACAGACTTGCCTATTTCTCATGTATCTTTTAAAGAAACAGGCCTTCCTTCTTCTGAGGTCTTAAATTTGGTAATTTCCATGGAAAAAGTAGTTAAGTTTTCAGTAGTAAGAGAATTAGAATAAGTGGTGCAACTGTGGGCTAATATGAGACTAGTGTGAGGAAGAGTTTTTATATAGTATTCTACTCCTGTGCTGTCCTCCTACTCCTCCAATGAATTCCTCCTCCTCCTTAAAATAGAAATAATCCTCCTATTTCTCCAATTTACACAAAGTATAATCTCAGTCCTTTTTCAAGTTCCTGGTATACTGGCTTTCTCAGTTGCATTTACTTTTATCTAATAAAGATTGTTTAACTTTTTTTTTGCAAAATGGAAAGACCTTGTAATGCATGTCTGCTGTCATATTTTTTATAAATATGGATTGCCATTTTCTAGTAGTTATAATCATAAATCTGCTCTTTAACTGGAAGAGAAAAAAAACCCCAAAAAATTAACTGAATGAAAAAATCCAATAAAAGTTTGGATTTTTTTTGTGTTTTTTTTCATTTGAGAAGCTTACACTGCCTAAATTTTGGAAAGAAGAAATTCACAGTTTTGGTCCTGTTCAAGGATACAATGTCTACTGAGATTTGAAATGTTAAGACCTTTTGAAAAGTCTGAGTTGGAACTAAATTCTTTGCCTTATAAAGTCAAAAGTGATTTTTTTTTTCCCCCTGAAACTTAGTTGTATTTTATAGAATCTACTTAAACCAAGTAATGGGGTGATAATATGAATTCAGCTGTTCATTTTTTGTACTTTTTTTGTACAAGGAATAACTAGCTGTATTCATATTTTGTACATTTTTCTTATTAAGATAAATGAAAGGGTTACTATATTTTTCAGAAGATTTGTCTGTTTCTCTTAAAATGAGAATATTGGTTCAATGATTGAAATTGTCTCATGCAGATGTAAATGTGTTTCATTTACAGCTCTGACTCGTCACTCAAATGTTGATTAAATGTTTGTGGAAATCATTCTAAAGTTTGGGGTTTTTTTATGTTATTAGGACTTTTTTTTATGGGACACCAGTATAGTTGCATCATTTAAGACAATTCCTGGTCAGTTGTTCATCTAGACATTTCCTAAATCATCCCTTTCTCCTAATCACATTAGATTCAGCGTTACTCATTTTTTAGTTTGGGTTCCAGGATTTTTACTATACTTAATGTTAGGCGCTTTAACCAAATATTCTATAGTAACTTCACAGTCTTTCTGGAACATAATTACAGTGAATTAAAAGACCTTCAAGGATTGTTCTAAAATCTTGTGTCTATCTTAGCTAAATTCCTCATACCTGAACAAACTTAAATTTTTCAAATATTCCAGAAAACCATTTTGGCAATTATTTTATTGAATAAATCTGAAAAACTAGCTTTGCCAAGGTAAGAGTGAGGGTCACCTGTTATCCCCTGAGAGTTCCTGCATTCCTAAGCATATGGCATTATGGCGTTGTCAAACTCACTTCTGTGAGCTCCAAAATGATGCCGAAACCAATATTATGGTGTCACTATCAGTGCCATTTCCTTAAGTACTTGCTACTGTGCAGCTCATCACAGGTTTTTCTGTAACCTCCTGATGAAACCCACCAAAGACATGCAAAAGAACCGCATTTAACCAGAGCGGCCATGCATTAATTAGCAGCTTGATATAAAGAGGTCTTTTAAAAAATTTCATCTATTCATTTAAAGGTATTTCTTTTGTGTATCTTTGCATCAATTTTGATACATGTCCAGCATCGTACTGTAGACAGAGTCCCTGAGAGCAACCAGTTTTTGTTTTTCAGTGTTAGAGCTTCAACCTGAGTATTCTGACATTTGATAAGGAAATGAGATGTAAAGGTCTGATGGGCAATTATGATTGATCAGAGTTTCATGGCAGTAGTACAGAAACTTAGAGGTTTTCCAACCATTTTTCTGTGTCAAGTGTTGCAAATTATTTTTCTCCTGTGCCACTATCAATGGAATATGCCAAATTATTTTTGATGGAATATATATGAAATGTTGTAAGATATGTGTGTAATAGACCTTACAGGCAGACAACTGTGAGTTTGTTTTAAAAGAGGAGAGACTTGGAAAAGAAAGGACTTTATTCTTAATTTTACAAATAATATACAGATTACAAATAATTCTCCTACTTTCTCTTTTCTTTTTCTGATGGAAGAAGAATTGGTTTTGACCAGCAACAGTGTAGATTACTGTTGTGGCGTCACAAGAAGGATATATCTTAAAAAGCAAACCAAGTATGGTTAAAATATTTTTCCCTAATATTGATTAAATAAAGATATTTTTGAAGGGATATCTATATTAAGACTGTCTTTTACATACTTAAAAATTTACAGGAAAATATATACATCATAAATCTCTATTTTATTGCATCTTCTCTGGACATATAATTTTTTAAAAGAAATTGTAAGTTTCTTCATTGAAGAATGTTAGAAAAGTTGTCATTCTTCTTCCTAACAACAAGACAGCATTAGACTTCAAGTAATATCCTCGAAAGAAGCTGTCATGTCAATCTGTTCTGTATGTGAGAGGTGAAGATAGGACTCAATAGGGAAAATTTAATAATCAATGACAAGTCAAATACAGAACAAAAATAATCTAATTCCTCATGACATAAATTTATTTTCTGCCAACTCACATCTGGATTCATCCTGGATCAACTTCATTCATCTCTAACAGAGCTATCACAATTCAGAAATAAAATAAAAATATGGAGACTACGGAGGATTAGTCATTTAGTGACAGCTTTGAAATACATATTCTATTGAATACCATATGTTTTTATTGCTTTTAGTTGAACTTCATTTATGAAGTTTTCTGGTAAAATCACTTAAGTGTGTGCAAAACATTCATGGAAATCAAAATTTGGGATTAATATTCAGGTATTCATTGTGAGAAGGACTCACTGTAGGAAATTAGTCATTTTCCATACACTGACATAAACAATAGTCACTATAAATGGAAAAGTTACATGACAAGGCTACTTTTTAGTTACCAGGACAACAAAGCTGAAGTTACAGATTCAGACAATGAAGTTAGTGTAATTCACAATAGGAAGATTTTTGTTCTTTATAATTGAGATCACAAGGGTAGAAGAAACTTCTTATAAATTGTGATATACTGTGATGAAGGGTGCAGGATCTATGATCAGTTCTTGCTCAGTTACTGTTGTATTTTTCTGAGGCTGTTCAAATACCAAAACATACTAATTGACATAAAGATGGGTTTTCTGGGTTATAAAAAGTCCATAGCATGAAATGTGATTTATAAAAATCCCTGTTTTGAAATTAGATTGAAACTCTTGTGCCTATTCAGTGTAGGAAATGTTTGTTTAATGTTTATATTCTGTTACAAACCATGTGCTTCAATTTGAATTTCAGTTGCTTTCAGTTCAGTGTATCATCTTTCATAAACTACATCCTGAAGTTGTAGATATTTGTTTGCGACTGTTCAGCTTCAAAACATTCACTTTACAAGCTACCAATATTTAATCCAAAGAAACAGTAATGTAAATTTAACGTGAACTAAGTCATCAAAAAATACTTCCATTTTAAATCAGTTTGATAAGAGACTATTCAAAGTTCTGGGTCTCAGTGATATGTTTGGTATTGACAAAATATGCACATAATTATCTAAACATCTATCAACAAAGAATCTACCTATTTTTACAAGAAAATTTTATTTTTTATCTTGTGATCTTACTGATGGAAAAATCTGACCCAAAATACTGATATGAGAACTGCCCTTTCATATGTTTTCCCCTTGACAATTAAGAGAAGGTATTGTCTCATGTAAAATAGTGTAAATATTATTTTCGTGTGTATAAAAACATATGAGTGTCTGTACATCCCAAGAAAAGATTTCCATCCTTCTTCCAATTAATTCTTAAACTTCATGTAGATTTAAATATTATTTTAAAGATTTCTCACGATTTTACTATGAAGACATTCAAGTAGAAAACTGGGGGTTTTGGGGGAATATTCTTTAGTTCTGTACACTTTTCCTCCTTTTAATTTTTTTTCAGTGTAACTAACATTGAACTACAGTTCACAAAATCTTGTACTGGTTTTTCGAACAAATGTTTGCTAAACCCTGACATTTTCTTCCTTTCTCCATTATTTTTCAGTTCTTTCTCACTTTGCATGATCCATATAAAATAAGCCAACATCAAAGAAAATCATGAAAATGTAAAGGTCTTTTGACTAGTGATAGCTGCTGAGACATAGTTTTTTGTCTACATATTTTCTCATGTTTAAAATCATAGGAACTGCAGGAAATATTGTCTATTGTCAATATTGTCAATTGTCAATACTGTACCCCACTCTCTATTCAGCTCTTTACTCTCTGCAAGTGGAACTGGTACCCTAGCATTGCCTAGATATATATTTTAAGGAATTTAAATGATGGCTCATCCCTGTTTTCCATAGTTCTCCCCCTGTTTCTTCCAACAGTATGAACCTTCAGATTGCTCAGACTGAAGGATGTGTTTTACATATGAAGTGCTCATATAGTACCAAATACGAAAAGTAACATGTAGTTGTAGCTTTCCACTGTTGCAGTGTAGCTCACATCTAAAACCAGAAAGTTCTTAATCCAATACCAGAAACTATTTTTTTCTTTTTTTTTCTTCTTTCAAAACAACAGAACATGGTTATAGACTGATTTATAATGATTTCCTATGAAGACGTGATGTTTATGGTTCTTGCTCTCTTCGAAGTCATTGACTAGACAAAAAGCTTACGCAATAACATGTGTCCCTTCTTGCAGATTTTCCACTACTATATTTACCTTCTTAATTTTCCACTTTCATACCTATGTTTTTTTTTCTTAATGAATTTTGGAATAGAAAGAGATGGAATGAGAATGTGATATTAGATGGAAAAAACACTTTTCTATTTTTCTTAAGTCAGCAAACCTGAGTGTGACAGTGGTCAAGCTTAACAAGAATAAACTTGGATAAAATTGAGCTCTTTAAAAGTATCCTTTTTTTTTTTCCCCTGTGTGATAAGCTCTAACTCAGACTCCTAAGCAGAAGGCAGTGAGCAAATAGGAAGTGGGTAGATAAAGATGCCCTTCTATCTCAGCAGAAACTTGCTGATGAGGCATGCCTATATCTTCTAGCTACTGAATTTTTATGTATATTTATACTTGTGCATCATCTTATTTCTACAGCACACTGTCAACTTTGTCATATGAAATGAAAAGGAGGTTAGCATACACGTTGTTTAGTCCCATACTAAATAGTCTGTCACAGTTACCCTCATGCTGAAGAATTCTGAGAAACTGCAGAAAATATATTTTGGTTTTGTATTGTTGATGACAGAAACTATCTTTCAGAGTATATAGATACTATATATTGGAAGCCCCAGGGTAGATATACAACAAGTAGGAAAAAACCCAAAACAACCCACTAGAGGAACATGTGGACCTTTATGCTAAATATGTATATATATATATATATATAAATTTATTACTTGCTTGTGGCAGTGTGGCCTGCTTCAAGACTGTAAACTCTTCAGAGTTGGGATTATATTTCATATAGCTTGTATATTATAACATCTATAATCCTGGTAAATAATGAAAAGTGATGTAACTAGTAAAAATCTTTTTGGCACTCTGGTTAGATAGTTTTTCAGCAGTTCATTAGGAAATATCATGTATTCCACTCCAAAAATGCTTACAATTATGCTGATCTCTCTAAAAATAGTTTAAATTTAAAGTGTTTGTCTGGTTTTCTCTGGAAGTAACCAAGCAATCCTTTTCAAACCTGTCTTAAATCAAACTCCTCAATACTGAAATTTTATAAGGACACATTTGAATATACCATATCTTTGAGTCTTCACTGCTTGAAAGACAAAAGTACCATTGTCCTGGGTTTAGCTGGGAAAGTTAGTTTACTTCATAGCAGCTAGTACAGTTGTGTGTTTTGGATTTAGAGCGATAATAATGTTGTTAACACACCAATGTTTTAGTTGTTGCTGAGCAGTATTTGCTCAAAGTCAGGGACTTTTCAACTTCCCTTGCTCAGGCAGCTGACCCAAACAGGCCAAAAGGATATTCCACACTATTGGATCATTATGTCCAATATATAAACTGAGAGAAGCTGGCCAGGAGAGGCTATTCACTTCTCAGGGACAGGCTGGGCATCAGTCAGCAGGTGGTGAGTAATTGTGCATAACTCCTCTCTTTTTGTTGTCCCCCTTTTCATCATAATCATTATTATTATTGTTATTTTTTTTATACTTTATTTCAACTCTTAAACTGTTTTTATCTCAATCCCCAAGTTTTATCTTTTTCTGACTCTCATCCCTATCCCACTGGGAGAGGGGAGGGGATGAGTGAAGGAGTGATTGAACAGCTCTGTGGTGATTAGCTGGTAGCTGTGGTTATACTAAAACACCCAGAAGGCCAAGAGTGAAAAGTATCTCGCAACTGACAAATCTTACCCTTTTTGATTAAATAAGGAGCAACACTCTCCAGTCATCCTTGGACCATTGTATTGTAATGAAGACTCTGCTCTTTCTGAGTACAGCAAAAATTACAGTTGATAAAGACTGTTTTGATATGAACATCTGTAGATACCTCTCCTGGTAATGGCTGTAAAATTGTTGCAAAACTTTCCTTTAAACAGCACAATAAAGCCTTTGATAGACATTTTGTCCCTAGAAATTTTGCTCTCCAGATTCAATTCCAAAAATTCAACATTTGTATTCCTACAAATGTTCTAATATGAGGGACATATTTTCAAAGCTTAACAACCCTGAGTTTGGTTACTCTGTGTTCTCCATAAAAGATAAAAAGCTGGATTTAGATTATGTTCTGCTTCTTCACCACTAGGGTAAAGGGTTTCCTTTGCTTCAGCATTTGACAAAAAATTCTGAGTGGGTCATGTGAAGTTTTTTAATGAAATATTTGTTTTCTTATCTGCTCTTACTTAAAGTGATATCTCCAGCTTAAATTTACAAATATATTCTAAATTTAACTTTTGTGTCAGAGAGCATTCTGCAAGAGTCTAAGATGTTTTAATCTAATTTTTTCTAACTGCATTTTTGATTTTTCTAGATTTTTGCTGTTTCTATTGCTTATGACAATTCTGCTGATTTCTGGAATAAAGCAAATCTCCCCTATTTATTTTAATGATTCACTTTAAACATATTGCTGATTCCACAAAAAGATCTCTAGAGTTTGTTTTATAACACTTTCTAAGGATATGGTATACCCTAGATCTTTTGAATTCTGTAGTATTTGATATGTATTGCAGAAAAATGCCACTCATTCTTTTATGAAAGCAGAGTTGCCCAGAAGTGCTTGCAATCAGTTTTTAGAAGTCTTCAAATATACTGTGCATGTCTTGTGAACTTTTGTGTCACATTTTTCAAGTTAGCCAAAGGTGTCTTACTCTTCTGACCTTTGAAATGGAAGTAAAATGGTAACAGTGCCATTTGTTTCCTCATGTTGACAGAGATGGCCCCAAATATGTAACATTTAAACTTCCAAAATATTCTATGGGTTGTTTGTTGGTTTTTTGGTTTTTTTTTTCATTAGAAGTTTCCCACTGTAATATGGCGATTTATGCATAAAAGGACACTTTTGAGAAACTAAAGTCCATACAAGTTGTATCATAATGAAATCTAAGCAGTTTCTTTCTAGCATTCAACTTGAATGTTGAGAAATGTGTTTTTCTTCAGACATTTGTTTTCCTAGCTTGATCCTGGTTTCCATCCAGATGCAAACTGGGAAAATAGATATATGAAAAATTTAGAAATCTCCAGGCTTTCTGTTCTAAAAACTTCTCTGTTTAATTTTCCAATATATATATATATATAAGGTCTATTATAATTGTTCATTATTTTGGACATATTTCACTCTTGAAGATGGATATACTAACTTATTTCCTTTTATAACTGGGTAGACAATGTCAGTCTGATAATTTGGCTGAAAAATGCCAGTGGGAACTGATGCACATTTCATTCTCAAAGAACTATGTCAGCTGCTTCCCACGCTATTATTTTTTATGTGGGTGCTGACTTTGCTTTCCTGTGTGTTTCCTATCATGTGATAATGCCAGGACTGACAGCTAAATTTCTTCTGGTCTTCTTTAAAATGAATAAAAGCATTATATTATTCACCTCCCAATTCTCTGTTATCAAGGCGCTACTGGAGCAGAGTTTCATGTAGAAACTCTTGGACTGATGATTCTGGAGAAATGCCCAGTCTTTCTATCCTCTTCCTACTTCTGGATTAAACCAGTCTCAAAGAGGTGGTGCTGTGATGATACTGAAACAGAGCAGGGTAATATTTCACCTCAGTGCAAAAGGATAATTGTGAGGAAGCTGACTGGAAGGTACAAAGAGCTAAGAGCTAGAAAACCTGAGCTCCAGTGGGATGAGGAAAGGAACTGGTCATTGACGTCTCCTCAATGATCCTGACCACTGCTCACAGGTTGTTTGAGATGAAGGAGCTTTTCAGATGAAAATGGTTTATTTGTTATTCTGCATCACATTCAGGCAGATTATGGAAATAAATACAGAGCGAGAAAACTGAGGGTTCTTCAGCAGTCATATCAGTCCAGGCTTTCCTTACTGCATTTCAATGTTATCTTTTCCACCATGATACTGTTCTTGGTGATCAGGGCCACTATTCAGTATTCTGTGTTTTTTAGATATCTTTTTTTTTTCTTGATCTTATATTGGTTCTTTAGGAAATGATCCTGTTTTCTTACAGATATTTTATCTACTATGACTTTGGGTTAATATTTAAGGAAAATGAAGCATTGTTAATGAAATATTTCTTTAATTGCTTGGAGCCTACCATGGAATATTTGAGCTGGATATTTTAGTGAATATTGCTGTTCTGCAGAAGAAATTCAATGTTTGTATTCAAAAGTCTTTGTCTTAGCACCTTTTAGAAAACTGTTTCAAAATACACCTGCTGAGAAAAACTTTACTTGAAGGTGTTTCGAATTGTGCTAAGTTGAAGAGAACTCGGAGATTTGTGAAAGGTACTGCAGGGTTGTACTATAGTGTTGCTGTAACTCAGCTGGACTTCTGAATGCCCTGTGCAAGTCCCATTTCAGAATGAAATTATGGTTTTTCTTCTTTTCTTTTACTAATACTTAGACATTTCAACTTGTATTTGAGCAGGGACTTCAAGCTGCTATGTGTCCTTATGTAACAAAAGCAGGCAAATTGTGTATTTTTAGGACCAAAGAACTTTATCTGTAGAAGTACAAAACCAAGTTTATTTTAAAAGAGACAGAAGATACTAACTACCATGCATCAAGATGTAAGTTTTGATTATCTTTTCATAATTCAAAACTCTCTGAAATTGAGCATTTGTTTATTTTCTTGAAGCTGTTATCAGGCAAAAATCTTCCATGATATATTACAAAAAAAATGTGTTTTCTTATTGTGTCCATCTCCTGTCTAAAACATTAAGTTTTTATATATGTGCACTTTAGATGTGTGCCTATCCACTTTTAGAATATAATTAGTTACAGACAAACACACTGGGATGATTTGCCTTTCAATCTTCATTTTAGGGGATAAATTTACTTCTTATATCTTCCCAGTGGATATGTGATTTTTTTTTTTTTAATCTTGCCCAAATAATACTGAAATTAAATCATAAAGCAGTCACTGTTTTAGTATATATATATAAATACAGATTTTAAGAGATATGTATTTATTGGCACATTTTGGAAAAGAAGGGAAATCTATAATGCTGTTTTATTTTGAAGGACTTATTAGTCATCTGAGAAAAAACCTGGGACATTGTAGGCATTGATACGAAGGGTTTTACATCCTAGTAAATATTGTGGAGGGCAGCTAGATTTAAGAGCACTGGAACAAAGCATTACCGTATTTGTTTCAAGGTATTGAGTAAAATCTCTTGCAGCTGAGTTAATTTTTTTCTTCATCTTGAGCTACACTGCAAATATTTACATTATTCCTACAACATAATTATTATCTACGTTTTGAAAAAATAATTGCATTGCTTTCTGAGAAATGAGCCTTTGTGACTTTCAAGATATCTAAATGGCACATACCACTTAATATCATCTCTACAACGACTCTTCGCACAGTATGTTATCACTGACATAAACTAGTATTTTGTTACCAAAGTAATTTTAATTTAGCAGCTAAAAGCTGAGGCTGATAAAATGCAAGGCATCTAATCCATTGCATACAGGTGTTAATGTCAGCAGAATGTTAGATATCTGGAGCATTGCTCTATCTTGTGATTTTTACTGATCTACTATTAAGACTACAAATTAAATCAACATATTTAAATTATAAAATTTATGTCCAAAGTAGTATCAAGAGATTAATCTAAAGGCCCATTAACAGAATAAAGAACATTTTTCAGTGGTATGAAGTCTTTCAAAATGGAAAATTGCTGTTTCCAATATGTGACCTGTGAGATTCAACCATAAGAGAATTGATATGTGAATTTTTGCAAATAATGTATCTTCAGAAATAAATCTCTATTTATTAATCTCATGGTGTGTGGAATCCTTGCCTGAGTCAGTGCACAAATTCTGAGTGGAAAATTTTGAAGTCTCTTGCACTATCTAATATAAAGCAAAAATATTATAATTAGATTATAGAAATCATAGATTATAGAAATCTCTTTTGAGAACCTGAATTTCTATTACAGCACAAAATGTTCTTGCAAATTCTCATAACAAACATGTAGTTTCACTACTTACACCACTCTGTGTTTAGCCTTTAACTTAAACAATTCTTTTAAAGTCTCCATCACCCACGGTTGCCTTCCCTTCTGCCTTTCCTGATCTCTTCCAAATGCTCTTTATCCACTAGGTTCAGCAGTCAGCACTGTTGCTCTCACCCTCTGCCTTCACCTACAGAGACTCAGCTGCAGGGCTTCGTGGAAGTTCCTTCTCCCACCTGCAACAGTCAGCAGGAAATGCTGCTGAAAATGATTGTGAAGTCTTGTGGGGTCTTCTGCTTTTGCAGAAATGTCTCCAAGGTGTTAAAAGTCCTTTTTCTTGCCCGAGATGAAAAAAAGACATAGAATCTTCAGTCTTCAGATTTTTTTTATTATTGTTTATTTTACCTTATCTAAAACTCTGTCCTGCCGAGGCCTTCACAGCACGACAGTCCGAGGTGATCCCCGCCCCAGAGGTGGTGGTTATCTTTTATACTAAAAACTACATATATCTTATTTACAACTATTTTCCAATACCTATCACCTATATTAGACAGTGTGCATTCTCTCTAAACCAATCACCAAGCACCACCATCACAGCAGAATCATGGAGGAGATGAAGAAGAAG
>VYXF01000700.1:511411-523611 GCA_013397295.1 Polioptila caerulea
TTGGCTTTGGCTCAGCAATTGGCTTTTGACCCAGCCTGTCTAGATCTCTCCATAGAGGCTTCCTACCTTCCATCAGATCAACACTCCTGCCCAACTTGGTGTCATCTGCAAACTCCTAGAGGGTACACTTCATCTGCTCATCCAGGCCATTGATAAAGATATTAATCTTGATTGGTCCCAACACTGAGCTCTATGGAAAACAACTTGCGACAGGCCTCTAACTGGATTTAACTCCATTTACCACCATTCTCTAAGCCTGGCAATCCAGCCATTTTTTTCTTGTGAACAGTACGCTTGTCCAACCCATGAGCAGCAGCTTTTTCCAGGAAAATGCAGTAGGATAAAAGATTTTATTAAAGTCCTGGTGGACAACATCCTTATCCTTTCCTCATCCACTAATGAGTTCACCTTGTTATCGAAGGAGATCAAGTTGGTCAAGCAAGACCTGCGTTTCGTAAACTCGTCTTGCCTCAGCCTGATCCCCTGGTTGTCCTGCATGTGTTGTGTGGTAACATTCAATATGATCAGCTCTATGACCTTCCCCAGCACCACAGATCAGACTGACAGGACTGTCATTCCCTGGATCTTCTATCCAGCTCTTCTTGTAGATAGTTGTCACATTTGTGAACTTCCAGTCACCTGAGACCTCCTCAGTTAGACAGGACTGCTGGTAAATGATGAAAAATATCTCGGTGAGCATTTCTGCCAGCTGTCTCAGTATTCCTGGGTAAATTTCATCTGGTCCCCTACACCAAGTGGTGTTATCAGGTCACTGACTGTTTGCCCTTGGATTATAGGGGCTTCATTCTGCTCCCTGTCTTCCAGTTCAGGGGGCTACTACCCAGAGAACAACGGGTCTTGCTGTTAAAGGCTGAAGAAAAGAAGGCATTAAGCACCCCATCCTTTCCCTCATTGTTTGCCACTATGTTTCCCCTTGCATCCAAAAAGGGATGGAGATTTTCTTTAGTCCTCCTTTTGTCACTCCTGTATTTATTTAAACATTTTTATTGTCTTTTACAGCAGTAGCCAGATTAATTTCTGGCTGGGGCTTTGGCCTTCTAATTTTTTCCCTGAATAACTTAATGAAATCCTAGTAGTCCTCCTAAGTTGTTATGCAATTCTTCCAAAGGTTAAATCTGGCTGGGGCTTTGGCCTTCTAATTTTTTCCCTGAATAACCTAATGAAATCCTAGTAGC
The DNA here is from genome assembly GCA_013397295.1 of Polioptila caerulea. NCBI lineage: Eukaryota > Metazoa > Chordata > Aves > Passeriformes > Certhiidae > Polioptila > Polioptila caerulea. The sequence continues at coordinate 512,608 of VYXF01000700.1, forward strand.
CCTCCTAAGTTGTTATGCAATTCTTCCAAAGGTTAAAAACTCTCCTATTTTTTCTGAGTTCCAGCCACAGCTCTCTGTTCAGCCATGGTACTTCTCCTCACGATTGGCTCATCCTTCAATATGTGGGATGCCCTGCTTCTGCGTTTTTCATATTACTTTTATGAAGAATGCCCAGCCTTGTTGGACTCCTCTGCCCCTCAGGACTGCTTCCCAAGGGACTCTCCCAAAACTGTCAGCCCAAGTCTTTCCTTCTAAGGCCGAGGTGGCAGGTCTGCTGGCTCTTCGGACTTTTCTGAGAATCAAAAATTATCTAATCATTTTCAAAATGCCTAAGATAACCTTCAGCCATCACATCACCCACCACTCTTTCTCTGTTCAAAGACAGTCAAGTGGGCACCTCCCCTAGCTGCCTCACTTATCAGCTGTGTCAGAGAAGTTATTTTCCAAGCACTCCAGGAAGCTCTTCAACTGTTTCCTCTCTGCTTTACTTTATTTCCAGCAGATATCTCATCTCATAAGTTGTAGTTCCCTACAGTGATGCTTCTCCCAGCTGTTTATAGAATATTTCATCTCTCTCTTCATTATGGTTGAGTGGTCTATAAGAGACTCCACTAGGATATCCATCTCATTGTCCTTCCCCTGATTCTTACCCACAATTTCTCAACTCTATGCACAAGTTATCCTACCCTATTTCTGTGATGGCAGCGATGTCATGGTCTTCCTGCTGCACAATGGTTTCCAACTCCTCCAGTCTGTTGGCCATACACATGTACCAACGTAGATGTATTTCAGCTGGGCTATTAATCCCGACACCTTTTTGTGGGGGAAACCCCTAATTCCTGGATGGCATTTCCTAATGATGGATAATATTTTTTCTACAGAATAATTGTTTGCTCCTAAAGTTTAATTTAAGCAGTGCAGTGTATAGATTTTATACTTATCTCCAGCTATGTGTCTCTAATTCAAAGGAAAATAGTTCACAGGAGTTGAAACCTGACAATCTGAAAACATATTGAGAGAGTTCTCTAGATGAGTAATCTCGCAGGCAGCAGCTGGGCTTATTCAATCAGCACTGTCATTTCTGATCTCATACCTCACAAATCACTTTCATCTGACAAAATTTCAGTTCTTTTCCTGTTGTGATTTCTTGTGAACACTGTTATTGTGAAATAGTTGTACAGTCCTTAAGCATCTTGATCTTAGTGCAGGAAAGCCTTGTTCCTTGTACTTGATCACCTGGAGCTTTGAGTTTTAGTTCTTTGTATCAGTTGTAGGTACTTTGTGTGCTCTGTTCTGTACCTAAATGGCCTCTTTTCTCTCTGAGTGATGTAAAGGATTATGTTCTGCGGCAAATATGGAAGGAATTCTTTGCTCTACTGTTAGTCAGTGTAGAGTAACATAAATCTTCACAATATATCTTCTGGATAATTTATTTACTTTAAAATCTTATTTTTTTTCTTCAAAATACCATTTCTCTTGTACCTAGAGATGATGTGTATTGGTGCTCTTTTTGACTGCTTCCCTTTGAAATCAGTATCAGGAGAGGCAGAATGAGGACCGTCATTATCTAGATTTCTCTCCATAGCCTGCTGTCTGATTATAGATAACAGAAGTAAACATCCACTTAACTACCAAGTATATTGCAGTTAAAGCTGTCTGGTAACTATAGTTATAAATAGATTCTACCATATAATTTCATTCCTATTCATGACCCCTTTTGTTTCCTTGTTGATAAACAGTTAGTTGTATAAATTTATTTGTAAGCATGTTTGTGATAAGTACAAAGGTTGCACATGGAAACCTAAATACATATTTGAAAGATACAAGACTTCAGAAAAGAGCTTTCATGACCACTCAAGATTCCCTACTTTCTCCTCAATCAAATTCTATTTCTTTTTATGCTGTAAAATACTGACGCTGAGGTAATTTAATTGTTATTATGCACATGTCTTTCAAGTCAGAAATGTAGTTTTTATACTGTCAGAACTCTCCCCTTCCTATTCTAATTTATCTATCTCCCTTACCTACTTCAAACAACCTTAAGAAATTTTACTATAAGTCAGAAAACAAAAAACAAAGATCTGATTTGAACAAAGCATGTGATTGCCTTTTGTTTTTTAATCCACAATCTAAAAATTAGGGATTATGCTACAAAAAAAATCTTTGAGAAAATCGTGTGTTATGGATTAATGAACTAAACAGTACAACCAAACTAAAATACCTTACACTATGGCTACACTCATCATCACAGATGTGATTTCTCAAGAGTTCAAGGTCATAAGAATATTGCAACTGTTACACATTTCTTGTTCAATATGAATTCTTTAGAGTTTGTCTGCATGGGAAATTTACTGCCATAGTTTTTACTGCTATAGTTACATTGATCTAATTCTTCCTTCAAATGCTCATTTTAGAATAGGTACCATGAGAGGGAGCTATAAATACAGTGGTGTGGTTATGATAGTATTGTTCCCCATAGATCTTTTTTCTGGGTTAATCTTTGATGCAGAATACAATTTCTCTAACCATTTCACAAAGACACAGAGGTTGTGGCTTACCAGAATAAAACTAGCACAGCTGGGAAACAGAATCAAAGTGCTAGTTTAATCACCACTGTCTCTGCATATACCTAAGGACTACCATTATATTATTAAATTACATTGGCTGAGAAAATTCCCCATGAGTAGAATAAGTTTGTCTATGGAAGTAGGTTGTTAGAGATGCTACTTGCATCAGCTTGGCCCATGCTAGCTACCAATTTTCCCAAATAATTCCCAGCTATATTTCAGCAGTTAAAATGTCTCTTGAGACCTGTTTCAGCCCTTCAACATCCAAGCAGAAAATGTGACTCCACAAAACTATAACTCCATGCACTCCTTCATTCTCTTGTGTTCTACAGTTGCACTAGAGGGGCACTTAGAGGATCATTCCATGTATTTCTACCCTTAGGAGTGTAGAGAAGGCTTTTGTTCTCACTGCTGGGTGGAGTTGCAGGGGAAGGGATCCTCAGATTCAAGGAAGGCACACTGCAATTGCAATCTATGAGACTTGCCATGAGCAGACTGGCTGCAGGTCTGGATGGGCAGCTCATTCTTGAGTCTCTTCCCTAAGTTCATGATTTGGGTGTTGCAATTTGGTATGTTGTGATTAGATGTATTGGGTGGCAGATGCATGCAATAGAAGTTAATGTGGCAAACTGGGGAGAGACAGAATATTCCTAAAACTATTTGTCATGGTTTAACACTGGCCAAATGCTACGTACCCATGAAAGTCACTCACTTGCCCTCCCCTGCTACAGCTGGGCAGAGGTGAGAAAAATTTAATGAAGCTTCATGGGTTGAGATGAGGACCAGGAGAAACACTCCTGTGTAGAAACTCTCCTGTGGTAGAGCACATGGTGACCAGAGTAATATTCAGTTGTAGCGTTCCCAGGTGTTCTGGGAAAGCATGATAAAAGAATCCAAACAGAACTTAGCACCTGGTGTTTTCTGAATACCACAATGTGTAGTACGTGATGTTTATGTTAAGGTCTGAAGGATGTTTATCCAGAGAGGTGTTGACCTTCTTACCCAATTAGCTTATTGTATTTCTTAACTAACCTATCTGCTTGTAGACTGCGAAGCACACTATAAAAGAGCTGCTTTGTTTGAATAAACCACTTTTTAGCCATTGCCTTCTGACACCAGTGTGTTGCTGCTCATTTTGCCGCTCCTAACTCTACAGGGACACACTCCAAGTGCAAAACAGACTCAGATTAGAGGTAAAAAGCTAATTTATTACTAACAAAGTCAGAGGAGGATAATGAGAAGTAAAATAAGCCTTTAAAGCCACCTTTTTTCCTCCAACCCATCCCTCCTTCCCACCAATAGCGCAGGGAGACAGGGCGTTGGGGTTTTGATCATTTCCTCACCCAAGGTTTTCTTCTGCTACTCTGGGAGAGAAGTCCATCCCTTGCGGGACCATGAGGTCTCTCCCACAGGAGACAGTTTTCCGTGCACTTCTCCACTGTAGTTCCAATCTCACAAGCAGCAGCCAAACCGCACCTGCAGCAACGTCCTCCCACAGGGGGACAGACAGTGCTCCCAAAACTGCTGTGGCAGGGGTCACTCTGCCATGGTGTGCAGTCCTCCAAGGACAGGCTGCTCTAGCCTGGAAGCAGGAAGCCCTCTCTCCACTGAGTCTCCCACTGGATCACAGCCTCCTCCAGGAATCCATCTGCTCTGGCATGGGCACCTCCTCCACAGCTGTGGATGATCTCTGCAACCCCCATGGATCCCCATGGGCTGTGGGTGGATCTCTGCATCCCCCATGGATCCCCATGGGCTGTGGGTGGATCTCTGCATCCCCCATGGATCTCCATGGCTGCAGGGGCACAGCTGCACCCCCATGGTCTCACCACAGCCTGCAGAGGAATCTCAGCTCTGGCACTTGGAGCAGCTCCTGCCCTTGATGTCTCCATGTTATTTCTCTCACATGTTCTCACCTTCTCCTCTTCTCTGGCTAGAAAAAAATCTGTGGCCCATTTTGGTTTGATTTTTTTCTTAAATATGTTATCACAGAGGCCATCTCTAATTGGCCCAGCCCCAACCAGCAGCATGTCCATCTTTAGAACCATGCTTCTGGCAGCTTCTCACTGAAGCCACTTCTGTGGCCCCCTGCTACCAAAACCAGGTTGTGCAAAACCAACACACTATTGTATCACAATGCCTGGAAAACACACATTGCATAAGACTGCCCATCTATCTGTAGACAGATGAGAACAGTGATTAAAATTCCTAATATAGAGATGCAAGCAAAGTCTCAGTCAATGCCTACAAGATGAAGTGTATAGTACAGACAGGTTGAAACAGTGGAATCTAGAAACTGTTTAGGTGAGTGTGGGTGGTGGGTGCCAAGGGCTCATCCAGAAAGTCTGTCCAAGAATACAGTAAAAGTAGGTGGAGAACATGCTAGAACAGCTGGGAAGGGGCTATGGTTTAGCAGAGTGAATGTTGCACCTCATCAGATGATCTGTGTTCCAAGCACATGGTGTGGCAATGGAGAGTGGGGTGGTTGGAATTAAATGGTCAGTGTTAAATGATTGGATCTAGAGGGAGCATCCATTATAGATTTTTGGGTTGGTTAGTTTGTCTGTTTCTTCTGACATTTGATTTTGTTGTGGAGGTTTTTTGTTTTTTTTTGTTTTTTTTTTTTTTTTAAGTCAAAAGAACTGATGTACAGCAAGAAAATATGTTAGTGCCATATAGAGCGTGGGAGAGAACCCAGATTTATTTTTAAAACCTGCTTTGTGGTATGTGGCTGATGGAATACTGCTGCAATCCTCATGAATATTTTGATGGAAAAGCCCTTAACTAGATGGGGGCAGTGAAGTCAGGAAAGATTTACATGAGCTAAAGGACCTGATCCTGCAGTGAATCCTCCTTTTGAAATAGTTTGCCTGCATTCTCAGTCAGATGACTAACATGCTCCAGGTAGATGTTTTCCACAACACTGAGCATGCTGAAATCCAGCCTGTCCCTCATTGTTTTCTGTTTCAAAATCAGCAGGTCAAACACCACAGTGAGATTCTACAGGACCACAGGTCCTAATCCAAACACAGGTCTTGTAGTTATTGTTGGGATGGCTGCAAGCTTTGGGCAGAGCCAACCAGAGTTTGTGTGATTCTTCACTGATAGTCTAACAACAGCCTTCAAGATTTGTGACTGGAAGACCTTTCAGTTGCTATAGGAGTTCTGCAGGGGCCTATGGCTGCAAAGAAGGAGAAAAAAGTCGTGTCTTTTCAGTTGGTTTCACAGTGTGCTCATTTAATCCTTGTGCAGGTGGAATTGTGCAATGCCTTCACACTAGATTTGCTTGCCTTGCTGATATTGTGGACATATCAACAATGGATATGGACATATGCACCAGTCATGGGTAGATGATCTGTATGATGATCTCTGTGCCATCTGAAATGATCTTGCCTGCTATGGACTTTCTGATCCCAAACTGTTTGCATGTTTGCAAACTAGGACGAGAAACAGGAGTTTATTTCATTTTTGTGACAGAGATGCAGGATACTTGAAAGGACAAGTTCACACATACTAATAAAACATGGTTCCCACAGTAGCCCTTTCCCATTTAAGTCTTAGCATTCACAAGAGCAAAGTCCTGTTTTTTTCATACACTCAAATAGCAAGATGTTGAAGAACAGAAGAAAGAGGATGGATTTTGAGGTAGAGTAAGAAGAGTTAAAGTATTAAGTAATTAACAAATTCATATACCAGAGGAACACTGCCCTCAAAATTAAAGGTCAGTCCAAATGCTGATGAAATATTTCTACACAAGGTCAGGATGAAGAAGAAACCAAGGTGCATGAGTCAATGTTTTGGTCTACTTTGTGGACAGGCTTCAGGAGTACCTGGTTTGTCACTAATAGAAGTTGAAATTCTATACATAGCCTTTGAAAAAACTGTCTGGCCACCTTCTGAGAAAGAACTTTATTTATTTCTATAAGGTACCGTCTGATATTAGAGCTGTCGGCCTTTTCCGCTCACCAATGACTCTATAGATTTGGATTAGCATTTTTAATCAGAATGTTCTTCTGCCCAAACCTGAATACATGTTTTATGTTCAATGTCTGCATGCACCATATATCAGGTGGCAATTTAAACTGTTAAATGAAATTATGAGGGAAGCACTGTAAATCAAAACTAGAAAGTATTAGCTTAAAAAAAAAAAAAAAAGATATCTGGTCTTGTGAAGGATTAAAAAATGTTTTTTCTAATGCAGATTATTCCTGGAAATCAATCGTAGATATCAGATATATGTGCACTTTGTTAATGTGACTCCTTTTTTTTTTCTGGAGAAAAAAGGAATGATTGATGATTGCTTCTGAAAAAGAAATTAACTTTGGTTGTTGCCTGGTAGCTCCCTCTGTTCTATCTGTGATGTCGTCATTGAAATGTTATTATTCAGAACTGAGAAATATTGTGGAGACCAACTGCCTAAGGCAGTGAGGAAGTAGAATGAAGGCTGTTTAATTGAACCTGCTAACAATAACATTGACTATTCATGTGAAACAGAGGTGCATAATCAGAGGAACTGGGAGAGAGGGAATATATTAATTCTCCCGGTATGAAGAAGAAACTTCACATACAGTCACTGGGTTTTTTGGGGTTTTTTTTTAGTGTCACATTATTTTTCACTGTATGGAGAAATTAATCTATGAGACATGCACAGTGGAGCAAATTTCTGCTTGAGATTTCTGCAGAAAAAAAAAATGGTTGTTTTTCTTTGGCAAGAATAAAGTAACAAGTCTCAGTGATGTGTAGTGTCTTCCATCCATCCATCCATCCATCCATCCATCCATCGATCCATCCATCCATCCATCCATCCATCCTCCAGCCAGTCTTGCTGCTCAATAAACCTGTAGGTGATACTGTGCAGGAAATCCTGCAAGTATAGACAGGGTCCATCAAGCATCCAAGCATGTCTACAGGTTGTCTTTCCAGAGCATATGAGAGTGCTCACTTCTGTGAGTGTAGTGTAGTGGGAGTTAACTTAGCCCAACAATGCACAGTCTCAGACTTGTATTTACAAAGCAGGAAAGCTGAAGTAGCTTCTCAACTCTTGCAAACTCAAAAGCATTAAGGTAGGCTGAGACTGTGCCAGGAGGTATAAGAACCCCTGAATTCTGACTGATACTTCTCTTTTTTGGGCACACAAGTGTTTCACACACAGGTGCCTTGCTTTGCATTCCAAAAGCAAATAGCTCATCATGGCTGGTTCTCAGCTTTTTCACTTCTACTCATTTAATGGGAAGGAAGTAATTGGTATCTGAGGGCTGTGTCCTAGTGTGATGTGGTATACACTGTACAGTACATGACTAACTTCTGTGTTTCTAAAGTTTTACCAGACTAAAAAAGCCCCTTATAACCTCCTGGAGACACTGTCTTGCAAAGAGAAGGGTAGTCAGTAGTCAGCCATCATGATGCACATGCTGGACATTAATATTGTGGTTGTCATGGCAACAACATAGTATTTGAAACAAAAATGTGTCTGCAGAACCTGCTAAGACAATACACTTCAAAATTAAAAGGAATTAATAAAATTCTCAATAAGAAAAGGTTAACTTAGTTAACTCTATTTAGTTTGGTACTATGCAGAAATTGTATAAGTCTAAAATGGCATGTGATAAACCAGACACGAACTGGACCAATTTTAGATATCACTGAAAATTAAAGAGTTCTGCATTATGATGGTCTATAGTGCAAATGTGGTAGCATTTTATAAGTGGTCCGTAGCTTCCTTCTGAAATAATGCAGTGGTATTGAAAAGTAAACAATTTGTACATGGTTAAATATTTGAAGCTGATATTCACTGACATGGTAGGTGTATCAATACAATTCACTGAATCTGAATTAATGTCTCAACTGCAGTAAGGAAATTACAGCCAAGTGTTATTTTCAAGAAGCTGAAATTTTCAGTTAAGGAAAGAATGTCTGAGGGATAAATTCATGGTACTTTACTAGCAACCTTGGTAATTTCCAAACAAATCCTTTTGGAAGTGATTACTCGTTACTAATCCATATTATTAAATAAAAGAGAATTTTTTCTTTCCTTGGTGAAATCTGACCTCCTCAAATTAAACAATGAGATATAGCACATCCCACATAACCATTTATGTACTCCAGTGTTTAGTTTACTGCGCTGCCGCTATCAGGACACAGCTGGCTGACTCTTGTTTTTTTTTTTTTGTCTGCATAAAGTTGGACACACATTTATTTTCTAACGAAATATTGCACACCAGAAAAGAAACTCTACTAGTAATATCAGTACATTACTGAGGCTTGACCTTTTTGTGTTAAGAATCTTAAAACAGGAAGGAAGAAACATAACTGGAAAGCTTTGGGGTTTATGAGAATTACAAAACAACAGGAAAAAAATAGAGGAAATATTCACAGCCTAATAGAGCAAACTTCAGGGAAACTCTCACTTGTACTGATAAAAGCATGCAAGAGATGCTTAAAAACTTTCTGTTTAAATATGTAGCAGAAGAATATAATGTGATATGATAAATCATATATTATTCAAGGGGCAGTCCTTGGCAGTCCTTTTTTATGAGTCGGGATAGTGCAGGAATTACTGGGATCCGAAATGTAAAGGCAAAAAACCCAGATAACCTCAAAGCCAAACTGAAATAATACCAGCTGGTTACTTTTATGTATTTTACTGTCAAGCATGGTAAAACAAATACCCTATTAATCTAATTCTAAAGTAAGATAAATTACTATTTTTAAAAAGCATTTCTCTCAAAAATATTTGTTCAAACTGTGACTGTACATATATTTTGACTCAATTACATTTAACTTTTATAGCTTTTGATGTCCTGTAGGATAATTATATATTTAATCATAAAAGCTGCATATAGTACCTGGTATACAGACTTTAAAATCTCATTAGGTCACAAAAATGTATTTGAAAATAGATGAAACTATTGTAAATATATATATATTCCCTTCAATCATGAAAAAAATGTGTGTATACAAATGTGAAGGAGTGACCCAAGATTTAAAATACACCAAGTGAACCCTTCCCTAAAGGGTATCAGATAAAATGAGACCTTGACTGCACTACCCAGCTCTCTGTCACAAGGTGATGTTCATATGTGCTGGGATAACAAAGGAAACTCAGATAATTGTTCCTGTGCATAACATCTCCCCTTCTGTCACAGTTTAAGCCCAGCCAGTATCCAAGCCCCACACTTGCCCACTTCCTCCCCAGTGGGTAGGGGAAAGAATCAAAATGGCAAAGTGTAAAAAAAAATTGTGGGGTGAAATAATAAAATAAGCAAAGCAAATAAGCAAAGCAAAACAAAGAATTAATTCATTGCTTTTCATGGCTGGACAGGTGCTCAGTCATCTCCAGGACAGCAGGGCCCCATCAGGCATTACAGTGACTTGGGAAGACAAACTCTAGCACCCCAAATGTTCTCTCCCTTCCTCCTTCTTTCTCCCACTTCATATAATGAGTATGATGTCACATGGTCTAGAATACCCCTTCAGTCAGTTGGGATCCCCTGTCCCGGCTGTGCCTCCTCATCCCAACTTCCCAAACACCCCCAGTTTCCTTGACTGCCTTGCAGTGCAAAAGGCAGAAAGGCTATGGCTCTGTGTAAATACCACTCAACTACAACAAAAACACCTCTACCATTATTAACCCTGTGTTCAGCACAAATCCAAAACACAGCCCCACAGCCACTGTGAGGAAAATCAGCTCTAATGCAGCCAAAATCACCATAGCTGTACTGATAGTTTAATATGAGTGGGAAAGAAACAAAATATCACTGTTTCACATCCGTATAACAGAAGAGACCCAGGAAACTGTGCTAACTGGCTCTAGATACAGTGAAATTCAGAGATAAGCCTGGGTAGTATAAACAGCAAGGCCACTAGTTACTTCTAGGACCATCTAAGTAAAAAAAAAAACAAATAATAAACCAACTAAACTCTCAGTAGAGGATATGTTATCCAAGTATACAGTAAAGCCATAGTACATCAGACAACTATGAGAATATGCTGTCCTGCTTGAGAATACAATTAGAGTTTCCCCACAGTCAAGTAAAAGAAACAAGAATTTTATATAGAATTGTATATAATTTTGGCAGAAATTGAAGAGGAAGAGTTGGTATTTTTGCAAGGAGACTCAGAATTTTTATCCTTGATTCTCACGGTTTTATTTTATGTATTTACATGTTGTAGGGTTAATTTGGTGTTTCCCGGCCAACGTACCAATTAGTGTTGCAGGTTTATTTTTTGTCGTGAGATAGGATTGAAAGGAAAGAAATCAAAGTAGATTCAAACTTGAAAATATACAAAGAGAACTTTATCAACAGAACTAAAGGGGGAAATAATAGTAAGAAAATCTTTTCTTTTTCACTGACAATGCAAAGATAAAACTCACGACTTTCAGTCAGTCTCCCACCTTTAAAATAGTCTTTTTCTCAGTTCACTTAGGGAGAAGAGT
>VYXF01000700.1:524182-554384 GCA_013397295.1 Polioptila caerulea
GCTTTGGAGCTTCTCTTGACTTTGGGGTCTGGCGAGCTCTTTCGTGAGAAGCTTGGCAGCTTTTTACCACCCCAGGAACAAGAAAATCTCAGCCGGGCCAGGGAGACCAGATCAGCCCAAGCCTGGCCACACTGGGCCGAGCGGGCTGGCTCAGACCCTGCTCAGCCCGGGCCCGCCACCTCCTCTCAAAGCCGGAAGTGAAGTGCGCTCCCCTCCGCTTTTTTTGTCTTAAGAACGTGTCTTAACAGAAGCGTAACAACTTTTCTCATTGGCCCTATTGAAACAATGTCACTCTACGACATTATATTTCCAACAACCCTCTATTTTTTTTTTGCAGATGATACTAGACAGATTTGGTTGAGGAAAAAAAAAATGCAAAATGGATTGTGCTGATGTGATCTGAAGCCCCATATGGCAAGATGAATTTTTTCTCTACAAATATCTGATATATTACATACCAGTATTCTATCAGTTGACTTAAAACATTTTCAAGGCAGACACTGAAAGAAGAGACAACATTTGCTTTACAATGTTTTAATTAAATCTTAGCCTCATGAGTTTTATTGGATAGTCTAAAACCATAAACCCTTCATTACTTCTACTATCAGTGTCGTTAATAACATTATGAACCCAAACCATCTTATTGTACTTTCTGGTTGCTCAAATGTTCCATAACTACTGTTGATTCTGTTAATAATAGCACAGTCTAACTATTAAGAGAAAATAAATTGACAGTGGCAGTGTACTTAATCTATATGAAACAAGAGATACAAAAGAAAGAACAGAAAAGTAGACAAAATCTCTCACCTACGTAGAATTTTCAATGAGAAAAAGAACCCTAGATTAAAACAACATGAAGGCAAGCAACAGAGCAATAAGAATTAAATATGACCCATAAAGATCTCTCAATATCCGTGAGAATTAATAACATAATCAGAGTTGCAATTCTGGCCCATCCTACAGCTCATGTGTTTCTCCTGCCACAATTTTGAACCAGCAGGAATAGGTAAGGGAGACTTTCTAGACTGTGAAAAAATCTCAAACAAACAGAAACCTGAAAAGTGCTCTCTACTAGAACTTTCATAGTCTGTTGGGAGGTTTTTTATCTATAAACAATATTTCCTGCTTGAAAATTTCCTTTTCAAAAACAAATGGATAATTGTGTTTTGCATGTTTTTTTCTTGACCTATTTATTGTTTCCCATATTCTAATTCTCTGTTTGTACACCTCATTCCATCTGTGTTATTCATATAGGATTAGGGATATATTAAGGATTAAACTATTTGTGAATTTGCTGAACTGTTTATTTTCTAATAATCTGGGAAATAAACTGAGATATGTGTAGTTTGTTATTTTGTTTTATTTCTCTTTGGAAGTGCTGCACTGAATTAAAAAGGATTTAACTAGATATTTAGAAAGGCTTTGAAAAATTAACTAGTATCATTTTAGCAAAGAAAAACTTTGTGAAATGTTAGAAACTAAATACATGTCTAGAGAATCCCTGGGATGTCAATAAAATAGAGAATTAGGAATTCAGGTAATGAAATTAATACTTTTATACATATAAATGGGTTTATGTGAATCCAAAGAGGTACATGGTGTGTACATAAAGAAATAGTAAAATGCTGTGAGGAATTTTTTGCTCTTAAAGCACTCACAGTGGGGCTTAGTTCTTTTATAATACTATCAGTTGTAATTCTGAGTTTCACTGTTATAACAAGGTCATGTAGAACTAAAAATTTTGTCTTTTTATCATCAGCTCATGACTAAAGATATCAACTTGAAATGATGTAGAAAATCTTATACTGGCAGATATTACATTAGTAATCAGTAGTATCCCGGGACTGGGATCTGCAGGGACAACAGTGATGGAAATAGAATAAGGGAATAGAACAGCTTTAAGCAATTTTTAACATTTTTTACATGGGCTTAACAGTTTTGTTTATTGTTTTATCTCAGGAGGTGCTGGTTCTTTTTGGATCCTGGCAGGAAAGCCACAAACTGATAGTCTAGAAAAGGTGATAGTATGTTGGAAGATATTATATGCCTAATGATAAAAACCTGGAGTGACCACATAGGCTAGGCAATGGTTAGGGAATGGCATTCTGCACAAAATTCCTGTTTATGGTGAGGTTTGCTGCTATTGTTGTCTTTAGAATTTTTTTAACATTTTTTCAAGGGGTTGTACTTATGAAAACATGTTGGGAACTGAAGCTATCCTTCATCATGTGTGTAGCACAGCACAGTCCTTGAGGCTGAGTAACATGCATGGTACAACCCTGCACAGCCGTGGCCCCCCTCAGAACAGCTGCTGGTGGAGCACTAACTCCTCAACATGTGGCCCCCTAATCAGGGCCACAAGGTTTATTAGGAGTACTTGAGCAATATTTTGTGGCTGATTTACATCTGTCTTACCTGAGCTGCAAGTAGGAACTCTGCTAACAGCCCGGTAGCCCCAAAAGCACCACTGAAATAGGAGAAAACCTTAGCCTGCATTCTGTGAAATGTATTCTAGAGAAAGGACTTGAGTTCAGCTGTTTTGCCAGAGATATTGCAGTAGGGTATAAAAAGAGCCTAATAGTTACATGTAATGAATAAGGATATTACTGATGAGTTTTGAAAGTTGTATTATGTTATTAATTACCAAAAATAATACTCTGCTACCTGCTACATGGTGTGATAACATGGCATGAACATATCTGAAACTTGGTGTAGTGGATTGACCCTGGCTGGAATCCAGGTGTTCATTAAAGCTGCTCCATCACTCTTGTCCTCAGCTGCACAAGAGAGAGAAAATATAGTAAAAAGCTTCTGGGTTGAGATACAGGCAGCAAGAGATCACTCACCAATTACCATCACAGGCAAAACAGACTTGAATTAGAGAAATTAATTCAATTTATTACTGAATAAATCAGAGTAATAAGAAATAATTTCTCAGGATAATGACAAATCAAATTAAATCTTAAAACACGTTCCACTCCTCCCTTCTTCCTGGGCTCAACTTCATTCCCCATTTTCTCTATCTTCTGGCCCCCACAGCAATGCAGGGTACAGGGAATGGGGGCTGTGGTCAGTTTGTCACATGTTGTCTCTGCTGCTCCTGTTTCCTCAGGACTGGGACTCCTCACATTCTTCCCCTGCCCACACATGGAGTCTCTCCCACAGGAGACATCTCCAGCATGAGTCATTCACACAGGCTGCAGTTCTTCACAAAGTACTCGAGTGCAGGTCCATTCTGGGGGGGAAAGTCCTTCAGGACCAAGCTGCTCCAGGCAGGGTTCTCTATGGAGTCACAGGTTCTGTTAGTGTCCTGCTCCAGCAAGGACCTCCCGCAGAGTCACAGGCTCCTTTGGGCATCCACCTGCTCCAGCCTTAGCTGCAGGTGGATCTGTGCTCTGACACAGGAAGATACTGGGTGAGAGATTCACACGGGGGTCTGTGCCCTTCTTAGAGAGACGTGTCCCTGCCTTGGGCAGCGGCAGATCCATCTTGGAGCCAGCTGGCATTGGCTCTGTCGGACATGAGGTGACCTTCTGGCAGCTTCTCATAGAAACACTACTGCACTCCCCTTGCTACCAAAAGCCTTGTCATGCAGAGCCAGTACACTTGGCAAAGAATATTTTGAAAAAATATCTTTCACAAAAAAAAAAAATTAAGCTTTATAGAGAACATGTGTGTCAAAATTAGAATAATCCAAGGGTTAATTACAAAGTGTTAGGACATTGACTAAGTTTAGCCTTTTTTTGAAGTTCAATTTTTAAGATTGTCAGTCTCTTAAATATTTGATTTTGGTAATGGTGATTTGGTGGAAAATGTGTGTCTTTTTTTATGATCTCTAAGCCTAACTTTCATCTATGCTGCACAAAAATTTTCATCTTTGAAAGTTCAACTTAGCTTTTAAAATCATTCTTAAATTTAGTGACCTGGTTTTTAAATACTATTACTTACAGAAAAGTACCAAAAAGCCTTCCCTGGGTGGTAGTGAATAGCGATATGCTGAACCAAAGAACTCAGTTGTGTAGCCCCCATTAGATGCTGCTGCCCAGGGTTATTCCTGTCTACAGAAAAGACTTGGCATTTCCCTGCACTGAACTTCATGAGATTCCTCCCTGTCTGATTCTAAAATCTGCCAAGGTCCCTCTGAATGACAGCAATTTTTTGCTGGATCTGTCACTCCTTTCAGTTTGGTAAAACTTGCAAACTTGCTGATTGTACACTCTGCCCCATACTCTAGATCATTAACAAGGATTTTAAAAGGTCAGCCCCTGGAACACATCACTAGTGAGTGGCCTGCAGCTGGAGCCCATCAGTTCAGCCAGTTTCCAGTCCCTTCTTGTTCATTCATCTGTCTCAGATGATGCAGCAGGAGACAATCTTGAAAGCCTTACTCTAATTTATAACAACAGCTACCACCCTCCCCTCAATAAGCATGTCAGTCACATCAGGTGGATTAAGAAAAATTTCATTATGGTAAATCCATGTTGCTGATTCCTGATGACATTCGTATCCTTAATGTATTTGGAAAGGGTCTCCAGAAAGATTTGATCACGTTCCCCAGGATCAGCATGAGAGTTGACAATGTTATAGTTCACCATCTCCTTCCTCTTACACATCCTGATGACAAGACTGATGTTTCCTTCCTTCCAAATTTTGGAACCACTCCCTTCAAGATGGAATCCTTCCACTCCACTGCAAGTTACAAGTGATACATGCAACCTTGATTGTTTTTAATCTTCAGTCTAATTTTGTAGTTCCAGCTTCTGCTTTTCATCTCAGTTTTCCTGTTTGGGTGCAAAGGCAGTTCAGTAACACTGATTACTCTCATTTCCTTTTGATTCCATCGCTTCCCTCCCTTTTCTGTGCATTATCATCTCACATTTGCCAAACAAGTACCCAGTAATTTCTATTTTCCAGTCACCCTCTGCTAGACAGTATTTGTGTACCTAGGTAGCCATCCCATAACAAAGCACATGTAGCGTAAAGGGTTTCAAATTGATAAAGAGGTTCCAGCTCTACACTCTAGGCATCAAAAGGGCCCTCCTACAGAGAAAACACTTCCCTGTAGCAGCATGACTTCTCCACTGTGATGCAACTCAGTCTGCTTTTTATTTACCTCACACAAGCCTGAGCGAGTGGCTTGATCGACAGTCTCATGCTTCTACTTTCAACAGAACCAATAATTTCTCACAGAGAACTCTGTGTCCTGATATCTGATGTATATCTGTACATATGCCTCTGGCCTTAATATATTGGTTTTAATATTAATTATATGGAACTGTGATTTTGATAAGCTAGAATGCAAAGAAAAGTACTAGGAGTTTTAAATTCAGTGTTAGTTTTGTACGTATGGATACATAGACATTGTAAATATTTAGATACAAGAATGGATTAGATGCTTTCCAGGCCTTTGAAAAAACCCCCATTACAGAGGTCTCAAGCTATGTCCCAAGCAATATTCCCAGGAACAGAGCCAGTGCATCAAGAGGAGAGATTAAGCCCATCTGCCTGGCATTTGGGATACCACATCTAAGACTGTGGCCTCGCTTCCCGCACCTCCAGTCATGTATTGCAGGAAGGACATACGGCAGAGATCTTTGTTGTTGCAGCACATGACCTTTGAGGAGAGGCTGAGGAACCAGATCTGGAGAAGAATTCAGGGAAAATTAATGATGGCCTGCAAAACCTACAAATGATAATCTGATGGGAGTATAAGTGACAAGAAATGTGAGTTGAAACGAGAAGAGTTTCACATTGGATAGAAGGAAACCTTTTTCATTCTGAGAATAGTCAAACAAAGGAGAAGGATTGAAATTATTCCCAAAGCATAAATTGCATTGCTTAAAGTGATGAAAACACTTTGCAACTGAAGTTCTTCAGCTTCACCAAAAATCTATCCTGTCATCTGGCTACGGTTTTTTTTTTTTTAATTTTTATTTTTAAACTGTTACAGAATGGTCAATATTTACCTTTTCCTCAGTGAATAATTCGGGGATAATTTGCTCCTCTTTTTTAAAATCCATTTTAAAGAGGTTTTGTTCAAAATTAAAAGTATATTTAATAATCTTAAATTATTAATAGATGAGATTTCATTAGGGTCAAAGCAAGGGAATGATTTTGCATCTCCTTTAATATTTCAAGACGTTTTTTGTCCTGAGTCACTCTGGAGCTTGTGATTTCTGACTAAATACAGAATCTTACATTTGTCCCTATGTATTTTCAGCTGCTTTTTTGGAACAGTTCTCCACCTTTTTCTGTCCTGCTTTTTTGAACTCAGTTTCTGTCCTTGGTGAAGGTGATGATATATTGAGCTGTAGAAGCATGGCTTTTTTTTTTTTTTAGGCAGAAAAACAGTTTCTGGGTAATAGATTTAATGGACCAGATCTATTGTAAATCTGGCCTCTTTCAAGATTTGTAGCCTGAAAGACTAAACATTCAATAATTTAAGCACCAGTAAATGAGTCAATAGCTATGAACTCGTTCACTGATTAGTCCCAGTTTAACTCCAACATTTTTCATTTCTGAATATTTTCTGGGTAATACAAACAACTGCTTTGCACAAAACTTCACCATGTTAGAACTGATTTTGTATTTTGGAAATTTTCAGATTTTGAGAAATCAAATTCAGATTTTCTTCAGCATCTAAAAGTATATTCATTGCTAGTCTATATTTAAATAACATTAAAAAATACACATGAATATAAGGGCACTCTGATCAGTAATAGATCTTGGTCTGGGTCTTAGGCTGATCACTTTCCTGTATAGCAAGCAGTGTGTGTGGGAGACAGTGCTTACACACAAAAATTACTTATAGGTTTTACTGGCTTTACCTTGTGTGGTGGTATACTCCATAAATGCTTAATATTTTATTGTTTGATGGACTGTTACCCTCTTTTTTTATATATAACTTTAGTATATTAAGTTATTAAAAGAATCCATTCTCTGTAGCATGAAATATTTCTCAGCTATTCATTAAAGAAACATAAAGGAAATTGAACTGTTAACCTCTTTAGCTTTGCCTAGGGATGTTTTTGAAATGTTGATATCTAAATACTCCTATTTACCTTTCTTGAAGAGCTATGATGAATATTGGGTCTGCAAACCCTGAGAAATTCCTGAGGCAGCAATATTTCTATTATCATTGAACTTCTGTCACATCCTACTGAGAAGGTTAACTTTGATTGCTACTATTCAGTAAACTTAAACAAGTGAGAATTTACTTCATTCATTATGCTGCTTTCTTGCTAATATTTGTGAATTTGAGTGCTGAAGTAAGTACAGCTGCACCAAAACTAGAGTGAAGTAATTAGATTTCTGGAATATACAGTTGCATGGAGTTAAGTGGTGATTTTACTTAAAGAAAATGGACCAAATGTGAAATATTTACTTGGTAACTTTAAAAGTTCCATATGACCAAAGGATATTTACAATAAACATAAATAATTCAATGCTTGAAACCAAGGCAAGGAAATTACTGGGAGCTTTTTTATTATTTATTTTAAGTGAGGTGATTTTTTTACATAGCCTTGCAACAGCATCTTCTTTCCTTTATTGTGAGAATAAACATGAGAAATATGCTATAATCACTTGGTGCAATAGCGTCTTTAAATACATGACCTGATTATTTTGATAATGTGAATCTACACTGCAGTAATAGGGTAGAGAAATTAGTGAAGTAAAACTCAGTGCAGGATATTTATTTACAAATTCCTCAAGCAAGAGATTTTACACATTCGCACTGTCTCACTCACATACTTGTATGCAATATGAAAAACATTAGTTCTTGATAGGACATGACAAAAATGTTTCTGGACAATTTTCTTGCACCCCTTAGGAGTCACCAGATGTCACATCTCAGAACCTTGCTGATTTATGCTTTCATAAATCTTTGAATATGTTGATGATGCCTATGGTACACTTTTACTCACTTGTGGTACATTGCCGGTTCTTTTGGGCAAGGATTAAAACAGGATGGTGTGTACTTCATGCAGCGACCTAGTTGCCTTCTTCCTTGTGTGAGGGTAGTGGCCATCAGCTCGGAAGTCATCTGTGCTGTGACCTTTTCAGAATGCAGGC
This sequence comes from Polioptila caerulea, assembly GCA_013397295.1. Taxonomy (NCBI): domain Eukaryota; kingdom Metazoa; phylum Chordata; class Aves; order Passeriformes; family Certhiidae; genus Polioptila; species Polioptila caerulea. Next base: position 532,256 of record VYXF01000700.1, read on the forward strand.
CTTTTTATCTTGTCACAAGCAACATCTTCCTCAGTGACTTCCCAAGAGAACAGTGCCTGGGGAAGGGTGCCCTTTCCTTCCCAGTGCAGGCTACCTTTTAAAAGCTTTTTGTACTGTTTCTTCTGATGCATGAACACATGTATTTAGCTCATTCTACATCCATACTTTGCTCTTTCTGTTATAAATTAGTGGAAATTAAATGCGCAAATATTTACCTTATCTCAAGACTTTCTGCCATAAACTGTCAGAAGAAATTAGAATTCTGCCTGTGCTTTCAGTTATTGGTATTTGATGGTTGCTATTAGTCCATCTTAAGAACTCATCAAATTCTATGTTTAAGTAATGGTATGCAGAAGAACATGAAGAAGAGTGGGAATATTTGTGAAGAACAGATGTCTTCAGCTTGAGATTTCAGTTACAACTTCCTTGAGGCTTCTCAGTGCTTTGGAGTGCTCTGTGCCAATGAAGTGGATTAGCAAGGCTCAGAAGATTAACAAATGCTCTAAATGCTCAGACAGCAACTTATTTGGGGACTTTAATAACCAAGGTTCAGTGTGATATGGCACAAGGGAAGTGTAAGAAAAGAAAAAGAAACCTGGTTATTTTAACAGTTTTCTGAAATACTGAAATCACAATTATTCTCTATATTCTTTATTAAGCAGAGTGTTATAGAATGTATGTCAAAACAACATCCATTGTTAATCAAGTTAATCAATCATGGTGTCTGACCTGACTCATAGAAAACCAATAGTACAAATTAACTTCACATTTTACATCAAATAAAACATAGAGGAACTCTTTTCTGACTGTAAATTTTGATCAAAATTATACTTTATTCAACAAGCAATGGTTATACCAGCTTTGAGAATCCTTTCAAAACTCTCTGTTTACGGGATCAAACACACTGATGTGACCACTCACAATTAATTGCATTCAATTAATGAAAATTTAACATTTTGTGTTGATGTTGGGATCCTGTGATTATTAATGGTGTTTCTCTGTACAGCAAGAAATTTATGTGTTCTTGGTTTCCAGAAAAACTCAGTTCTGTCCATATTTCCTGTTTCCATGTAAAAATGTTCTATTATTCAGGGATTTAAAAAACTGGCCATGTTTGGCTGAGGTTGTAAGAAATGAGACCTTGGATTGCATCATTGTAATATGGAGGTAGGCACTGCTCTTGCAGCAAGGAATTGAGCACTAAGATAGGATGATTTTAGTTAGACTTAGTGCTGCTGTAAAGACTTTGGGCAGACAGTCAATGGATATTATTTATCAGGAAGTGATTTGGCAAGGAGTTAGGAATTAAAGCGCTGGATGTCAAACCCAGTATTGCAGGATCAGTTTTTCAGGGAATGTAGCTTCAAGGGGAACTTGAGAAGTATTAGAGTGAGCTTCTGAAAAGCAGACAACCTGAGAGTAATATTATTAAGCTACTGATCCAGGGAAGAATCAGTACTAAATTTGGAGCTCAATAGACTTTTAGTCACATCAGATACAGATGAGTTATGCTTGGAATTTTTTTGCTGTACAAGAGCAGGGAGTTACAGCTGGGTACTTTGAGTGCAGGAACTGGTTGAGTGAAGAGATTGGTACACTTTTGAGCATACATGAGATGCCATTTTAGGTCACTCCCTATTGGTAGCAATACTTTTTGTATTCACATACAATCCTGCTTTAATTTTATGTCTTCTCCTTAAATTATTTAGTCTTGCTCATTTGTAAAAAAACAGGCATGCTCTTTCAAGGAAGGATGAACAAACTAGTATCATTCTATCCCTCTGCATCCATAGCTGGAATGGTAGTTCAAATTTGACCATTTTGCAATAATCTACACACAATTCCAGTAATACTAAATCCAGAAATACTTTTTTTTCCCTCACAGTTGGTTTTGGAGTTTTGATTTTGGGACTTTTTTGTTTGATTGGGGGGTGGGGTTGTTTGTTTTTATTTTTTTTTTTATGGTTATGATGTAAGCAACAGTAAGAAGATTTTAATCTATCATTCTGATAAGCTAAATAGAAGCATTATCAAATTTGAAATGTGATTAATTTTTGAAATCTCTTTAAAAAATATCTACCAGGTTGTTATGGATGTTTGACTTACAAATAATTAGCAGATAAATCTACCCTGAGCTGATTAATATTGTTTTCTACAGTACAGCTACTACAGAACTCTGCTAGGATTTAGAATCTGCAACATTTCCTTAACGGTTTTTCAGAAGCTTCTTTTTTCTCCATGGGCATAATTAATTAAGACAATCTAAGGAAAACATGCGTATAAGCTTTGTTTGCCAAGCCAGATGAATGTGACTTGAAATTTGTCTTATCCAAAATATTTGTGTAACAAGAAAATAGTGCAAATAAAACAAATATATTAAAAGTTTTCAAACAACTTACACCTAAGAGTAACCAATGAATTTTACCACTGAAGAGCTCCTAAATTAACTACCTTTAAAAGCAAATGAAATAAGATTTATTTGCAAAACCTAAAACTACAAAGCCTTTTATTTACATAAAGTAATTTACAATAGTTTCAAAGCTTCCTTGAATTATGAGCAGCACTTTAAAAATACAGCTTTTAACATTTCAATAGATTTAGTCCCTCGTAACCATTAAATAGAGTAGATATACACCCAGATTTGATCTGGAACTAAAGCTGTGATTCTCTTATTTGCAATTTTCTTATTTTCTGCATTATAGATTGTGATCATGTAGTCATCAGCATAATCTGTCAGAATTGATTTACTAGACTGAAATGACTTAAAGATTATTTGTTAGCTTTTCCTGATAAATAAGTTCCTGATAACTAAGTATTCTGTGTATATCTTAAGCCTGTCCTCACTGACGTAAAATACAAGTTACCATGGTGAACATGGGTACTTACCAGGAGTACAACATCACAGTTAGCTAGCATCCATAATTTTGTGAATATCCTTCCACTGAGATATGCCTAAGTGAATAGCTGAAATTTCTGACTGCTCAAAAAAACACCTAATTAGCTCAGGTATTGACGTGTAATGCAGAATTGTGATGTAAATTATTTTCCAATTTAGACCATTTAGACTTATATACTTACTTTAAGTTTAAATTAGTATTAAAAAAAATTAATGTAATTTTTCAACTTTATTAAATTAGGCATTTGTAAGGGTTTATTTTCAAAATGATTGGCATATTATTTATCAGATATTAGAGTAGTAATAGCAAGAGAAAAGATTAGAACTGAAAGCTAGGATTTCAAAAGGGTAAGGTTAGGAATATAGGGGATTTTTTTGCAACATTCTTTTCATCCATATAATTTTTTTACAGATTTTTTTATAATTTTTATATTTGCTATTCCTTATACTTTGTTTTAGTCTCTTTTATAACATTGAAGTCTTCTCTGTTTTTCACTCTGTTCCTCCAGACAAGTAGGCTGGGGTTTAGCAAGTGGAGGCATGAGAAGAGGCACAGCCAGTACAGCTGATCCCAAGTGAGTAAAGGAATATCCAATACGACGTGACACCATGCTCAGAAACAGAAGTTTGGGAAAGAAAGATAAAGCAGAAAGATGAGTGCTGGTGTTTGTCTTCCAATGTTTTTATTCCATCACTGTTACAAATGATGGGGCCCTGTTTTCCTGGAGGTGGCTGAACACTGCGGGCCCATGGAAAGTGGGAAATGAATTCCTTGTTTTGCTTTGATTGCTTGTGCAGATTTAACTTCACCTATTAAACTTTCTTTATTGCAACCCATGAGTTTTCTCCCTCTTGCCCTTCCAACGAGCAGGTGGCTGTGTGGGGCTGATTGACTGTCAGAGATAATGGACCAACCATGGTCCAATTCAACCACAGAGAAAAAGAAAAGGGTTTCTACAAATGTGTTTGGCAAAGTTGTTTACGCTATAGTTCTAGCTATTCCTTATTCCTGTAGAGCTGGCTATTTCTCACTAGTTATCAAATAACCTTTATTTTTAACATTCTAATATTTACCTGGTATTTCATGTAGTTTAATATTTATGGGTAATTATTAGGAAATACAAAATCAGCAGGATAAAAAAAAAATTTAAAGAAATTTTAGGGAAATATAAACCATAAGAATAAAATATTGCTGTGAACATTTACAAATGTGTGTGTGTCTGCAGCTGTGGGCACAAACCCCAGTAGCCTGGGATGTGGTTAAAAATTACTTGTTCTATTTACCCACTATTTAAATCTTTCAGAAGAAAATCCAAACAGTTTTCTGGAAATTCTTTAATTCTTCCTGTATCAGCTATTTAAAAGAAAAAAAACCCCACTAATCGTTTCTCAAAGCATTTAAAAAACTGCTACAGATATAAAAATTTCAAATAAAAATTAAAATAAAATATAGCATGACCTCATTAAGCATATGATGGCCATCTAAAAATCTAGAACCTGGGAAAAAAGTGAATTTAAAATGTGTATATGATCACTCTACCAACTCAAGCTCAAACCAACTTCCATATTCTCATGAGTTGGTCTTCTTTGGGATTTATTCTAATTGCTTTTTATCAATACATTTTACTTTAATTTCATTATTCCTTTTATAATTCACAAAAGATATCCTGCTCATTAATGAGAACTAGTAAGTAATTATTAAGATCAAATGCCCTTTTGCTTTTTTGCCCTTTTGCTCAAGGGCAACTACAACAGATCTTTCTGATATCCTGGATGGGAGTGAAAGTAATTTAGTTGACACTGAGTTATTCTTCAGTGCCAGAATTGCAATGTCATATGAGGAACTCAGTAGCAATCCTGTTCACAATGTTACCAAGAGCATTTAACAGCACTCTTTGACGGAAGGATTTCTCTCCTGAAGGTTGAAATGTTTCATTGCTGGAAGCAGCACTACAGCTGGTCTATAAGATGAGAGAGATAATCCTGCTCTCTGTCCTAAAGTCAATTAAATACAGCCCCAAAGGGCACAGGTAACTGAAAGTGGCTTTTAATTTTTTATGTATGATTTCTGTCAAAACTAACAGGTGCTAATTCTATATTTCCAAGGGCAATTGGAACGTAGCTTAGTGTTAAATCTACCACTGCATTCAAGGAACAAGGAAGATTTCACAGGTTTTCCTATGACCCTTGCTAGATTCTACTTTCATTTGCTCACACTACAAAAAAAAGTATTCAGGACTGAAAAATATAAAAGAGTTCTTGATTTAGAAATGAATTAAAATAAATTATTTGGATTCACAAATCCAATCATTGTTTCTAGATATTGATTTGGTTGATACTAGAAAGTGATAAGATACTGCTCAATGCAATAAGTTTTGTCTTAACAGCTTCCCAATAAATTTAAGCACAGAGCTTTCCTGTTTTGGGGTTTGTTTGTTTGGGAGTTTGTACTTTTAGTCCATCTAGCCCTTTTCCCTGCAGTAGTCTGATACCAGCTCACAGTAGCCTTCCAAGGGCCTGAACTCACCTGGCTTTCCGCTAAGTGTGTGAACATTTGCAATCTGCACACAAGTCCAGTAGGTTTGTTCCAGTGTAACTTAAATGCCACTCTTTCAAGCAGGTTAGGATATTGACTTTTTTTGCACATTGACCATCTCAACAACATATTAATTGAGAGCCCAATATATTCTGAAAACGTTTTTCATGTGCTTTAATTTTCCTCTACTCAAATGTAAGGAAGGCATCACACATTTATTTTTCCATCTGACAGAACCTCACTCAGAGTCAGCTATTTTTGAATTTTTCTTTTCTGTGGTTCACTGAGTTCCATCTGCCATTAAGTTGTCATCACCTCACATGCTGGTATTTCAATTAAAAAGGACTTGTTTATATGATTTAATCTTTAATATGCACAGTGAATTTTCATTAATTAGACTGGCCTTACTGGTGAGGATCTAGGTATGCAGAGCTAAAGTGGCCTGATGAGTCAATCAAAAACTAGAACATGGGAATTTGTGTTCAGACTTTTTACATGCCCACACAACTGGATTATTAAGAAGACCTTATCTGAAAGTTGGAAATATTTGGAAAGAGTGGAATTGTGAATGTCATGAAAATGGCAGAGGAGTCAAAGGAAGTGATATGGATAAATCATCTGTAGGCTGTAAAAGAGTTTATTGGCTTCTCTAATCACATCTCCCCATGGATCACACTTAGTTAAAATGGCAAAAAATATATCTGAGCTCCCTCAGATGTTCAGGATTTTTTCAGTCTAGGAGATCTGAAAAATGGCAAAGAGGAGCAGTAAACAGTACTGTCACAAGAAAAGAAAATTTTACTTGATAGTAATAAAATATTTTGGATTATGCTGAAAGATACAGAAAGAAAGCAGTATGGTAAACATGAAGATATTAGCTTTTGAAGCAATACAGTTGTTCTGTCTGCTGTCTTGTTTCTGAGAGGAATCAAAATATGACTAGCAGCCAAAAACTGAATTTTATTAGATGTTTGTTGTCCTTTTGTATCACTAATTCCCAAGTCTTTTGTTGTTTTATTTAGAAACCTTCAGTTAATTAAATACATTTCTAGAACACTGCTTTCCAACAGATGACTGCAAAATTTTGGGCAGTTCTATTTGATTCCTGCTGCTCTTCTGCAAACTCTTATCTATTGCCATCAAACGCTCTCCCTTTTTCAGCAAATGCAGTATCCCCTGAGGCTGCCTATTTTCTCTACTACTAAAAATAGTTCATCTCAAAATGAGTATCCTACTGGACAGGACAGAAGGTCCTTGTCACCCACAACAGACTTTTGGTATCCAGTGATCATGAAATGCAAATTGTCATTTTCGGACATTAAATGTTTTTGAGGAAACCCAAATTATCATAATGCTCCAATCAGGTAAAATAGAAATACAAGGTTACAATATCCAAAAGTTCTTCTTTTGTAATAGGCAATAACAATCAGTAAATCACATGGTAAGGATCCCACGTTGTTCCCACTGTTGAATTAGGTTTCCATTTACATCCTTTGTCATCTCAAAGCGTTGAGCTAACAGATAAGACATTGCCGTAGCCATACCTTTGGAATCACCAAATCTGTTGCACTTGCAGCTGCTCTTTAATGTTTATATCAGAATATTTGAACTACGGTTTGGTTTCAAAAGGAAGGAAAAATAGGTACCTAAATTGAAACTTTTGTCAAGGTGCCTTAAATTTTATTTGCTCTTAAACCCTGTCTGCTAGAAACGACCACCATTTCACATTAAAAAAAATATTCATTTCTTGTAAATGAGATGTATTGCTTGTTTAAAATTGGACAACACTGAGTTCTCTGGCTGTAAATTATACGAGCGAATGCAGGTATTTCTGTCATGAGAGACAACAAGTATTGAATTATGTGGTGCAGTGCCCAGTGTAAAAGTCAGCTTTGAAATTTTGAAGCTGGATGCTTCTTTGACTAATCTAACTGTATCCTCTGATGGGGAAAAAAAAAAAAAAAAATAATTCTTCCATATCATTAAGACAATGTATTTCACTGTACACAGAACTTCAGAAATCATGCTTTTTATGATGCAAGGATTTTGAAGCCTCTACAAAAAGTAAAGAAATTGCTGAGTAAGATTATCCAGTATATCTTCTGATCCAATAAATAGCACCAAATTAAAATAGCAGGCAAGTGGTTCAAAACAAGCTAGAGGTGACTTTTCCTAAAACAGGCAAAAAAAAAACTCAACAGCAGAATTCTGTCAACTGGATATTTGAGATACTAAAATCAGCTGGACAAATGATTCAAGGAAGAGGAAAATACCAATTGAAGAGGACCATACAACCAACTCCATGAATAGTTCCAATCTCCACTGACTTGTTCTTCTGAACAACATTTTATACCATTCATCCTACATGCATTACACCTGTGTGACTCCTTTACCCTTCTGTGATTGCTTCCTATCCCTCAGCATTCCAGGTCTCTTTACCTTCAACACTGCTCACCTGTCCTGCACAGTTGCAGCCCATTAGGGATGAGGCTTGGCCACAGCCCCATTCCCAATCACCACAAACTCTGTGCTTACGACTAATAAAAGAAATCAGCCTTGACTGATCAGTCATTACCGTTCCTAAATTCTTATTCCCCTTTCAAATAATGACTCCCATTAATATATATTAATGGTTTGGAGAATACTGTTTCTGCCTTGGCTGTTTAATTGTCAGAAAGGATCATTTCAAATACATGCCTTCCTGATATCAGAGGGTGCTGTGGAAACTTTATATTACTTTCCATCGCTCACTCAGTGTGCCTGTCAACAAAAAAAAAAAACCAAAAAACACCACGCACTAGCAGAGACTTTGGAATTGTACTAAAGCTGTGAGTCAAACATTTAAGATATTCTTGACGTGATTAAAAATTGCTCTGCAGTAGCCTAGACTAAACAGACTAAACATATGCTTGTAGTACTTCAATCACGTATCAGATTCAGCTACATCATCATTACAACATACTTGGATTATTAAGTTCCTCTCTATTAAAGCCAATTACGGCTTCCTTTAGTAGAACCATTGATAAGGATGATACATAGAAAGGTCTTTTGACTTTTTCAGCAAGGAAGGAATGAGAAATCTGCATAATTTTCACTATTTCCAATAAGAAAATGTAGATTCAGTTCTCAAGTCATGTTAGCGAGCATCTGTCAGGGCTTGAGAATACCAGTTGTCACAGAGCAATGAGTCATATGGTTCATAAGACAGTGTGTTGATGTGCTGTGAAGAGCATCCTCTTGGGCACAGGAATTAATGTGTCCCATCCTCACTTAGTGCTGCTGTTAATTGCAGTCATGGATGGTAAGAAAGGGCACTGGCAGATACCTCTGTTTAGATGTTTATCTGACTCTCACTCTGGTTCCTTGGGACAATACAGAAATTGCCAAAAATTGAATAGTCCTGTAATAAAATCATCCATTGGGTTCATATTGGTGTTGAAACTATAGAAATTTCATTTGATAAACATTTCCTGATAATGTGAAACAAGCTTATGACCTTTAGATATCAGTATGAAAGGCATGAGAAAACTGACTGTGATACAAAAAAAAAAAGAAATTTGCAGAAACAATAAAATTCTGGGTTATGTGGTTGCTTTGTTTCCATATCAAAGGTTAGCTGGTAATATGGATGTCTAACATCCTTCTGAATGTGCAGAAAGTTAACATATGCTAAATCTCTGACCAAGTATATTATCCTTTTATAGCTATAGATATCCTTTACTCTGGGTGTTAAACTTTGTGTATCAGTACTTTCTGCTGTACTGACATTGAAACATAAGGTTAATTGCAACAGAACCCCACTGCCAGGCCCACACAACCTGGCACCTTTCCAGCCCAGTCACCAAAGCTAGCAAATGAGATAAGGCATTCAGTAACAGAAAAGTTTTGGTTTTACACCATAAGGTTTTTTTAGGTGTGTCACGTATATTTATTTATAAAATACATAAAAGTTAATGATTACAGAATATGGCAACTATTTTTTTGCTTGTCTAGTTTGTAGCAATTCTTCCACATAAAATATTCAGCTGCCTATTTGCATTTGTGCTGCTCTGGTCTCCACATACCCCTTTAACATAGCTGGATTCCAAATATCCCACTAAATTGTATTGGTAGAGGAAGGACTCAGCTAACTGTGGACATTCTCTGATGCAGTTCAGCAGGGTATCTGCAGGAAAATAGGAGAATGCCTACCACAGGTCTCTCAAAATCCCTCAAAAGGTGCTTGCTCTAGGAACTCAATTCTTCATTCTTCCCCTTGTGCTATTAACTTCCAATTTTCTGATGGTCAGTCTCCAGAGCATAACCACAAATTGCCTGCTTTCTAGATATGGACTAATTTATTTTTTTCTTTTCCAGCTTGACAGAGATGTATAGGTTTTCCTTACTTTATCTGGTGCTGAAATCTCTTCTGTGGTTCTGGTCACTGTCTGATATCTTATAATGGGTTCTGTCAAAGTTCTCTGGTTGTCTAACTGAGCCATTAATTGAATATAAGTAAGAAATTAAATCAATTCTTTTTCTTGCATATGTAGACTCTATTAGACTTGTGTTTTATAATAATGTTATATTTCTGTTGAGGTGTTATAATCTTTAATCTTTCATAACTCTATTTCATAACTCTTCTTAACAAATTTTTATTTTCACACAAATTTCTGAATGTTATTGTATATTGACATTCTCTTTCTGAAAGAGTGCTTTTGCTTCTATATAGGTGTCAGAACCTTGCTTGAACAATATCAAGACACTGCTGGTCTTTCAAGGTCTGTTGTTCCAGCTACTCAGGAATCCCATTTCCTCCCTCTGGCCCTCTGGGGCAGTAAGTTAAAAATTTCATTTCCTTAATCAAGCTTTCTTGTAAAATTAGGGAGTGGTATTGAGTTCTTGAAAAAAGAACTCAGCTCGCTGCAAACGTTGAATTTCCTGCAAAAGCTAAAATTTCATTGCAGACAGCCTGCTCATAGGTGCTCAATAGACTCATCTTCACCAATTAATGTGCGGTGTAAGGGAATAAATGCAATCTCCCCATTATTTTACAGTTATTCAGTTTGTGGCCATCAGCATATTCTTTAGTCTTGACCTCACAGTCATGGGAAGTTGGCTGGAAAGTAGTTGTCTAGTTGATGTGTGCATAAACACCAAACTGAAAAGTGGAGTTGGTTGCACCGAGGTAAGGCTTTTATTTCTTGTAGGTTGATATGATTCTGCAGCACATCAAAGTCTTCCAGTACACTGAATTTTTGGATATTTGTAATTGTACTGACTGGCTGTGACAGCACATAGTGTACCTAGTGGTGGGTTAAGGTTAACACCACATTTGATTTTTCCCACAGTAAAGAGATTAACACAACATAGTGCGTAAACATAGCACTGAAAAGATATTAATAATCTCATTATTACAAGTCATCAAAAACAATGCAATTTGCATTTTGTACATTTATTTAGCAGCAGCATCATTAAATAGCTTCTTTGTTTCCCACAGAGAAGCTTGAGGCTCAGCAGTCTTAGGAAACAAGTATGAACCCTTTTGGAATATTATCTGTCTGTCTATATCTGTAATTTTTGTCTCAAGTGAGTTTAGACACAGAGTCTTACAGTTCATGGACAGAATGTATTTACTTTTCGAGCACCATTTAAAATATTTAGCTCCACCATTTAAAATATAGAGCTGCTTATGCAGAGTTGCTGTTTCTGTCAGATGAAATATTCAGACATGCTACCTGTCTGACAGAAACAGTAAGCATCAAGGATTTCCTGGGAAGAAACATCAATATGCAACATGTTAAGTTTAATATTTCACAACACTACTAATTACATTATCACCTCAACATCAGCTTCCAATAATAGCTATAACTAAAATGTGTACAGCTGTTTATCTTCTTTAAAGAGAATCCATCTGACAGACTGCATGGCTCTTTTATCTCACTCATTGCCTTAAAGTGACTCAGTACCTGTTCCAGATGAACCAATGGCAATAATCCAGCTTAATTCAACAATGGAAGGCTAGAACTACAGTGACAGGAAGAATGCCCTCTTCAGACATATAGTGTGATGTAAGGAGATATTTGCATTTTTAAACTGTTCTTTTGGTTTGTTGGGGTTTTGGGGGGTTTTGGAGTTTGTTTTCTTTTTTTGTTTCTTTGTTTCTTTGCTGTTTGGAGGTTTTGTTGTTTGTTTGTTTATTTTGTTGTCTCTTTTTTTCTTTTCTTTTCAGTTTTTAATTAGGTATGACATACAATCTGACTACAAAGATAAGTAGGGCAGCTGTAAGTAAAAGTGAAATTGATTGCACTGAAAAGATTTAATATGGAACCTAATCTTACCTATCTATTCAGGAAATTTTTTTAAATTGCAGCTGATGTATATCTTGTTTGTTTCTGAGAAGCGAAAGTAGTACCTAATCAGAGGACAGGAATATATGGTAATCAAAAAAGATAAACCATTTCTATATAATAATAATTATGAAAGAGAGAAAACTTGTTCTGTTTACAAAGGTATGATGTATATATTTTATATATACTATCATGTGCATGTATGTTCTTCAAAATATGTAATTAATTAAGGAAATCACTAAAGGAACAAATGCAACCACATGTGGCCCAAGTTTTCTAGGATACTTTGAAGATAACCAAATGTTCATGAAGTAGATATACCCAGTGGTTCATAACAAGTGGCATGAGTGTGCAGCAAACAACCTGAATGAAGTAATCAGTGCTGAAAAGTCTAGATAAGATATAAAAATATTGTCAGCAGAAATAAATACAAAATTATGGATGCTGAGGTCATTGAGGAAGAACAACAACTAATACTAACTTGTCCATAAGTATAATTTGACAAATTCCTTTTTACAGTTGGAAAATAAGACAGCTGAATGTATTGCAAATACAACCTATTTTTTTAATTACAATATGCTGTTAAAACATCTAGGAGAAGTCAGAATCCAACTAAAAATTTAGTAGAGGAAAAGCTGGTTATATTAAGGCTGAGAGTCACACTGGATACTGACCTTACTCATTGAAGGCATGGCAGCACAGAAACCCCTGCACATGTGGGGCAGATAGAAGTAAACATAAGCAAAATTTTGGGGTCTTACTGGAAGTATATGACAAGAGCTACTGAAGTAAGGCTGAGGCAACAGGAAAACCACTGGAGCAAAAAACCCTGAAAGCCCAAGGAAGAAATAGATAAGCCATAAATAATTTGCAGTGTCTGAAAACACTTCAGTGGTCAAAGGGGGAGGAGAGCAGAGAGAATATCTTTGAGTATAGCCAGCTGCAGTTTATTAGAAAACTTTTTAAAAAGTAGTTCAGAAGAATTTAAGTGCATGAAAACAACAGACTGCTTATTTTCTCTGCCACTATTGAGAATTAAAATGAAGAATATGAATTTAGAGCTTGGATGACAACTGTCAAGTACATACAAAACAGAACTATAATAAAGCTTCTGAATTCAGTTAGCAGTCAATCATGTTTGGAAAGCCCTTAAACCTTGAAATTCTGCACTAGATGCAAAATAAAAGAAAGCAATTTCTCATGCATCTGCTCACCTTCGACTCTTTTCCTTAAGTGCCAACAGAATTGATATCAAACTCTCAAAGCCTCTCAATGATCCCTTCATATCACAGCTCTTCTTACTTCACCTATAGAAATCTAGTTTAATAACCAGTTGTGACCCAGTAAGTTCTTTGTGTTAAGCAATAATTGTTTATTACATTCTAATGCTTAACAATGTGTAGTTTGAAAACTCTGTAAGGCTGTAAACACAAGTTAAAATAAATGTAAAAGTATGCAGCAGTCATGTTTCCTACCTCTTCCTGAATGAGTATTTATCACATTGAACAGGTCAATATCTTTCAGCATAACAATCATTTTATAGCTCTGCTGCCCCTAGTTTCTTCCATATTTGTTGTAATTGCCTAAAAACAGGGATTACATATCCTCTAAAACATACAATGTATTTTCTTAGCAAAATTCATATAGAATATATTTAAGTAGGCACGCCAGCTATCAGAGTAACACACAAAACTAAGGGAAGGTTTAGAAACGTAGCAAAATTTCAGGGATACTCTTGAGAAGGAGACAAACTGAAATTACCATACTGTGATGCAGAAGTATACTACCATAGTGACTTTTTTAGCTTCCTACAAAAAAAAAAAAAAGGGCAGAGTTGGAGTCTATCCAATATGACATAGACTTAGAAGCGTGTCGAGCTTGTCCACACTTGTAATATTGCTCTTCATAACAGTTATATAGTAAATGCCATAATGCTTAGACTGCACTAGGATTTCAGAGAGGTTATTAAAATTTATTACTACTGCTGGAAACTGAAACAGTATCTTGAAATTATTGAACCATCTATTTTAGCTTTCCTTCCAAAGCCAGCTTGTTGGTGCTGTGGTTAACTGTCCTTTTGTAATAATTAAGGGTAGCATAAATATACTAATATACTATACATATATACACACACAGATATATATACTCTGTTGTTTACCTTTTATTCAATAAATTAACTGACTAAATGTCGTTGGAAGGATTGACATTATTTAAATTTCTCAAAACAGCCAAAACCCCCCATGATATTTAAGACTATCAACGTATTTGGAAAAGAAGCAGGAGATTCTTTACTGCAAGCTAATTTGGTTTTGGAGTATGTTCTCTTTTTTGTGTGTGTCTTTTTAGATTCTTTTGCCTTTTATTTTTTTCTTCCTTGAAACAAAACTGTATTTTTCTGATCTAGAAAGAAATGAAGAGGTTTGACACATCAGAAGCCCTAACAGTAATTGCACAAAATTACTATTTTAGATGCATGAGCAGAACAATGAAGGTAAGCCTCTTGAAATATTCCATAAGAACAAAATGGAAAAAAATAATCTTGGACCCATTACAATAAAAAATTTCATTGAGGAGAATTGATTTTAGATGACTTGCATTTTCTAGGGAATGCAAAGTAAGATTTATATCTTTAAGTTTGGCAGAACACCAAGCTGCTTAAAGTATCAAAGGAAATAAATGGAGTATATGATTTTTTTTTATATTACCCTTAAGACTTATTTTTATATTGTCTGTTACATTCCAATTATTTTAATGAAGACTAAGTTAAGGCTTTCAATTTTGGTCTCTAAAAATTTGATGTTGTGCCAGGTAGTATAATGGAGGGTAAAAATAGATTCTGGAGATCATATCTTCAGTTTTATGCTCTATTACCAACTAACACTTCTTTTTTGTTGTTGTTTTTTTTTTTTTTTTTTTCCCTCATGTATCATAGACCAGGGCTGTCTGTTCATAGACAGGGCTGTTCTGTCTGTTTCCTGTTTCCTAGAGGAAATAGGAAAGATCAAACTGGGAGGACCACACAAGGACTCAAGTTTTAGGAAAGCTAAGATCTATTTGATGAAGACTTATCCAAATGCAGATTCACAGGCTCACCTTCTGCCTTGTTCTTGCTTGGCTGTTAGAAAGTTTGAGATGTGAGAAGAAGCAGTCTCCAACAGGATAAATCAGGGATATGTCTAAAAGCCTTTCATTGCTGTAGATTAACGAAAATTGGATGAGATTTTATTCAAAGGTCTAGTCAGCTTCAGCCTGTGTCCTGTTTCAGTCTTAAATGCTTGAAATAGCCCTTAGGTTTCCAAAGCCAAATCTACTGAGCAAAATCAACATGGCTGAACAGCATACATTTATAACCTTTGGCTGGATGATAATAATAAAGTTCTTGTCTAGCTGTGGTTAGTACAACCTTCACTAAACTAGATAACGTTATTGCAATCACTGAGTAGAATATATTCTGATTACAGGTTGTACAACGACATTGCAGCCAGCTTCTGTTGGTTAATGGGTCACCTAAATGAAATGACAGGGAAGATTACAGCTGAACTCCCATTTGACAAATGTTTTAATCATAAATCGTAATAAAAATTGTCACTTCCTCCTGTGCTGCCATTCCTTGGAGAATAGTGGCCTTGACACATCAAGGTTAAATTACGTAGGTAAGCAGAAAAGAAATTAGTGGTGACTTACAGACAACCACCATAATTATCATTGCCACTTGTGGTCTCACAGTTTCTGATTACAGCAGTGCAGTATTTTTTCATAGCATTAAAATTCAGTCTACACGGTACTGTGAATAAACTTACATCAAATGCATCAGTAGTGTCTGATACACAGGGAAAATTTGTAAGGTATTTCCACAGACTGAGTGGAAATATTGTTGCATTTCTTATGTTGCTGTGGAGAAGTTAAAAAGTTGAAGTGCAAAACAAAGAGGGGAGAGAAGAAACTAAAATGTTCAGCATCAAATCCAATAAAAGACAGATTTTTGCAAGCTATCTTAAAATTATGGCAAAATTTAACACTTTTAAACAATCTGGATTTTAAGTTACATAACTTATTTGGATTCAAATTTTCCTCATTGATAAAACTAAATTGCTGGAATTTGCACATATATTTATGTAAAGATACTGAAAAACACTGAAGTCCTGTGAGTTTCTAAAACCATATATAGAAAGTAAAAAGTCTTGGTGTGAAAATTTTCTAATGTTACGCTTTTCATTTTTCACGTATAGCCATCAAAGTTTGCTTATGACAGACCTTGCTGAAGATAACTTCCTACCCCATGGCATGATACCAACTGTGAAAATGGCATGTGAAACTAATTTTTCTCTAGTGGTCATATATCACAGCTATTTACCATAGATGCAACACCTCTGGAGACTGACAGCTTCACCTATGTCTAACACTGTTATGATGTCATGACAGAAACAAATACACATTTCACACATATATTTAATGTATTATATCAGTGCAAATTTTTGGTTACAGAGCTAAAGGAAATTGTAGCATCTTTAAAAATTAAAAGATTTTTTCAATAGCTATCATGTGCATTGTCTTGTCAAGAATATAAATAAGATGAAAGACTAAGTGTTATTTTGTTTCTGATGAAAGCATTAAATAATTCTCAGCAAAACCCAAGAGCCTACACTGTTCCATCTAGCATGAACTATATAGTCAAGGTGCATTTCATTCTAAGGAGTAATCAGAGATGTTGTTTATCCCTTCAAGAGATAAGAACCAGGTAACTTCTCAGCATTTAGTCTTTTGTAAATAGGCTCACAGTTCGAAAAACAATGAGTTTTTAAGTCTGCAAATACTCCTGCAACCAACTTTCGTTTGGAAAAACAATGTTTTATTTATGGATGGTCTTTAAAAGAAATCAAGTTTTCATGTTAAATTATATGAAGGCATGATTTTTTTTCCCTCCTCTCTCACATCCTTCATGCCCACAGGCTGTGTTTTCTCCATGCTACTTTAAAAGGCCTTCCTATTTTTTTCCATGGTTTTTGAGCACAGAGGTATGAATTGCATCACCTCACAATTCCAGCAGATTTGCAGTCACTTCTCAGAAATCTGAAGATCAACTGGGGCAAACCAGAAGAAATGAGAAGGAAATAAACTCAGTTATATGGGGCCTAAGCCCAAAAAGAAAGAAATTGCAGAATATTAGTAGTGGCAATAACAATACTTTTATTTTGATAGAAAAAATTCAAAACCTAAGTGATTAAAAAACTATGATTATCACACTAGGTGCAACTGTTGTCTTATTCTTTCCATGTTTTTTTTGCTGTTCCAGTCACAAAGAAATGTTAAAGGGGAGATTGATGATGAGAGTAGGAAAATGTTGCTAAAAGTTCAATTTTAATAGAACTTATATACTCTATGTGTTGGCTTTTCTTGTGTGTTTTGTTGTTGTTTTTATTGTTTGTTTGTCTTGTTTGTGATTTATTGGGAATTTTTTTTCTAACATGGTTTGCATTTACACCATTTGCATTTCTAAAAGTTCTGAGTCTTAATAAGACAGCTTTCTCATAAGGAAATTTGCTCATATGAAGTGCCAAAATATTTTATTTTATATGCAACAATTTTGAGAGTCATGGTCAATCAAATAATAACTAATTGCCTCTTCCTTTTTGTTCTTCATTTAAATGTCAGTGCAGATGTCCTGTGTGAAGAAACAAAAGTCATCTCAGGAAAGAAAGGAAAAAATTCTGAAAATATTTCTTTTACTTCTTTGAAGTTTTATTTCTCTGTAGGAGCTTCTCAGTCATTCTGCATGGAAGTTATGTATTTACTAATTGCATGAGCCTCCAAGAAGAAAAGATGTTAGCAAAAAAAGATGGAGAACTACATGGCTTTGGGCACTGTGTAGAGTAATGAAGGCTTTGTAAAAATATTTAAGAGTTTCAAACAATGCAGCTCAGAAGTTAGGGAATTTTCCTGATTGCTGTGGGGAGAGGGAAATTCTTAGTAAGTCTGTCACTGACATTTACTGCTGCAGGTTTATTCATTCTGTATGGTTCAAAGTGGCTGTTGCAGTTAACTCCACTATGCAGCCAAAGACTGCATGACAGAGCAACAGGGGAACATTCCAGCCTGATTTTTAATTTTTTTTTTGTAGTTCTAGGTAAAAAGAAAAACTATTGAAACCAAAATATTCCATACAGATGACAGGAAATAAATAGTTCTGTGAAAACTATGATTCTGTGATCATGCTTCCAGAATGGTCTCAGAAACTTCTAAGCACCAGAAAAAACATTGATTTTCTTGATGTTATTTTGTAAGTTTAACTGATGTAGGTTCAAGAAAAATTATTCTTTGTGACTAATCCTGATTTCAGGTATTGATTTTCTTATCCATGAATATTGCTGGACATTGCTGGGTATTTAGGTAAAACATTGCCCTGAAAAGTCTCTTAAACTGCCTTTTTTTTTTTTTTTTCTGCTTGAAGTCAAGGATGTTTTCTGTTTGTTTTTTACTTAAATTATCTCTTCATTTTTAATACTAAGTGTAATATGATAAGAAAGGGCAGAGGATATTAATTTACTAAATCAGAGACATTATACCCTTTAATCTAGCAATATCAACCAAAAAATCCCCAAAAAGCACCTTATGGAATTCCATTGAAAAACTTTATGTAAGAATAAATAGAAATTATTTGGTCATCTCTTGTTGTCACAGACTTTAAAAAATTATAAAGTCTTCCTTTGTACACACAGAATTTTTACTCTGGAAGGATGAGTTAAGGAACCTGACCAGCCTTGGCATTTTCTGATCCTTCAGAATGGTAGACTAAGAATTCTCCTGTGGTCCATGAAAGATCACAGTAAATCCCTGGAAAGCAAGGCAAAGCCCAAGGATATTTTTGTCTGAAGACTGAACAGTAAATACAGGGATAAAGTAAGAAATGTTGTAGCCTTCTGTTTTGCAGCCCTGAAGACACTCTTGTCATGAATCTCCATCCATGCGATTCTTTTCCTACCAACTGTCAGCCTGACCTTTGGTTTCACAAAGGCTGCTTTTGTGATGGTACCATTGGGAATGTACTGTTTTAACTATTAAAAATTCTGAGTTCATTTATTTTTTTCTTACATTTCTTTTTCACATAATACAGGGCACAGATTAGGACAAAACTCAATAAACTTGAAGAAGAATTGGAGATTGTTACAATAGGTCCTGACTGAAATCTTCTGATTGCATTAACTTTTGCTGTTAAGTTATTGCTTGCAGGGCTTGTGTTTGTGTTGAATTTGTTGTTAGTCAAAAAGACTAGATTAGATTTTCTCTGTGTGTTTGATGTGCTAGAAGAACCATGTATGCTGCTGGCTTCTCATAGTGCTTCTGTTACAAATGTTATATGAGGTCTACATATTATAATATTTAAAATACCCACAGTTCTTTGACCCAGACTTTTAATAAGATCCTCTGGCAGAAGTGTTTTTTTTCTGCACTCCTCCTTCACTATACTGGTGAGAGATTTCAGAGGGAATTGAAATAAAATGCTGAGAAAGAGATAAAAAACAAACAGTTGTTATTGCAATTTTTTTGTGGGGGGGTAATTTCAACTTTTTTGTAGGTTTTACTTAAAGATACAAGTGCTGTTTCTAATTAAATGGAAATTTTAATAAGGTAGGCTTGTTTTGTCTCATAATAAGGAAGACAGAATGGCAACTGCAGAAATCCTATTAATATGTAATAAGATGTTATGTTAGTTTATAGTTTGTGACCATATTTAACTAACTCAAGATTTGGTTTATTTGTATGTATTATAAAAATCCCAAATCAATATAGAAGTTTCATAACTATTTATGAAGCTTGTGCCAGTTAAAAATTCTTACATGCTTCAATAAAAAAATGGTATCACATGAGGACACAAGGAAACAATTACTTTTGCTTTATATATATCACTTGTAAGACTTTAACATTTTAGTAGAATTCAGTGCTCTATAAGACTTTTGCTTTTTTCAATTATTATGTTTGATTTTATTGCCACCAGAATTTTTCAAAGAAAAATGAGCACATTTCTATTTGTGGTTAATTCAAGTGATTACTCTGTAAACAAATATTTCTCATAATACCTTGATTTTACTTTGAAGATTCCTATGCCCTGTATCATACTCTAACATAACATTAGCACATATATGTTTCTCATATTACTGTCTAAAATAATGTAACTATTCACGTTTGTGACATTTCTAAACTCTTGTAATCTATTCTGGATCTTGTTAAATATTTCCAAGAAATAAAATGGTGGTGCATAGTGATTTTATTCTACTTACAGAATCAGAGTCCAGCTTGAAAGACCTTTCAAGATCATCTGGGACAGTAAATAATTATTTTTTTTAATGATGCGTTTTTTTTCAAGCTCTTTCAATGCTAGTGATTGTCATAGAATAGGATCCTCAAGCCTCTACATTTCATTTCTTCAGAGGTTCTGATATGCTTTTTCTATTACACAATAGTGCAGTAGTGAGGAAAGTCATCCTTGTAAGGTCTTGATTTGCTCTACAATACATCTCAACAGGAGTCAGTCCAGTACAGTGCCAAAACATTTGAAGTTAATTTTCTGTAGTCAGTAGCTGTTCTTGTTTTGCAGAGGGTGTGATTCAGTTCAACAGACGAAATTTTACAGTAGCTTACACTCTTCAGGGTCCTGATTTTTCAGAGTAACTCAATGAAACTACCACAGTTAAATTGGCCTAACTTTGTTGTGATATGGTGATTAATTAGGTTTTCACTGTAGTTGTGCAGAATAGTCCAGAAAACTGCAGAAATAATAAACTATCTTGTTCTCAGAATTTAGAAATCAATCTAAAGTCTTGTTCTGAAAGCTTCAACATTATCAGCTTGGTTGGGCAGTTAAATTGACATTTTTTTGATGTCATAAAATAATTAATTCTCAACAGTTTAAACAAAACCTTTCTACTTTTCCCTCTTTTTTAGTCACTTTTAGTTTTGAAGTATATGTTTCTATAGGACCCTATCACAATTGCGCACTTGTATACAAGCCAGAGCATCTGCAGAGCTCACCCAGAAAAAAGGCTGGAGCGAGAGAAAGAATGAGCTATGTTCCCTATTCTTACTTATGATCAGTTTCTAACTCTACCAAAAATGAAAGAATATGAACTCCCTAAGAACACTGAGGGGCGGAGTTGTCAATCTTACCCAAAATATATTTATCATCAGATTGAATTTAACACATCTGGCATTTTCAGCAAAGGACAAACAGCACAAATTGCTTTAGTATGCCAGAGAGCATGACTTGTCATCTGGTAAATCTATGTAGATTACAGCAGTGATTGATATTCATGCCATTAATACTAAGAATAATAGCAGAAGTTTAAATATTTTGATGGATCTATGATAGATTTATAAATATGTGCCTCAGTTTGCGAAGAGTAAGTGGATATGGAAACTTGCCTTATAAATTTATTGATATGAAATGAGAGTTTTGGTAACACCAGCTTAAGAATAAGGCAAATTTTAATAAGGCAAACTTTATTGTATATCTATGTGAAATACAAATGCAAAGAAAATAATGGTGTTATAGTAGAACTTGGCATGCCTGTTCTGATATAATCAAGTTAACACAGATAAAGCAGGGGTATTGTTTTACTGAGAAGACGGAGACAAGTGTTATTATATCCAACAATCTAGGGCTCCTCCCTTGCTCCATCATGTGATCTGATTCCACAGCAGAATTTAAACCATTTGCTGGCAATCCCGTCAGAACTGCACTCATCTTTGAATTATAAGGTTGCTTTTTTTTAAGACATTGTATTGATGCCAAGATGGTTTTGTGCCTTTTCTTTTATATACCTTTTATATATCCTCAGTACTCCTAGCACACATACTTGTAATTCCTGAAGTCTGATAACTTAGCATAGTCCTAGATCTCCATTAAGCCAAGAGAAGAAACATCCTGGAAGCCTCACAGCTGGAGGCTGAAAAGCCCTGTGCTACCTTGAGAAACCAAGGTCCTCTCTAGAATACACCCTGTAAACTAAGGTTGGGCCCATGCAAGGGGGAATTCTTCGGCACAGGAGGATATCAACACTTCATTCAAGCCTCTCATTTGGGCATCTTTATTAGATATGCTAATTTGTAAGGTCTATAAAGCTGTACACGTGATCTATCCTGTGTGTGCATTTCAGCGCGTTCTACCTCGGCAAAGTAAATACCGAGGTGAAATCCTTTTATTCCTTAGCCATGTCTGGCTCTTAATTTTTAGGACTGGGGAAAAGANTCTCCATTAAGCCAAGAGAAGAAACATCCTGGAAGCCTCACAGCTGGAGGCTGAAAAGCCCTGTGCTACCTTGAGAAACCAAGGTCCTCTCTAGAATACACCCTGTAAACTAAGGTTGGGCCCAT
>VYXF01000701.1:1052-34770 GCA_013397295.1 Polioptila caerulea
CTCTCCCTCATCCGGTGCTCCCTCACCCGGTGCTCCCTCACCCGGCTCTCCTTCACCCGGCTCTGCCTCACCCGGCTCTCCCTCACCCGGCTCTGCCTCACCCGGTTCTCCCTCACCCCGCTCTCCTCTCGCCCCCGCCGCAGCGTGAACCCGGGCTTCCAGGGGCAGCTGAAGCTGTACGAGGCGATGGGCTGTGCCGTGGACACCAGCAGCGTCCTCTACAAGCGGTACCGGCTGGAGATGCTCAGCGAGAGGTTCTCCGGTGAGTGGGAGCATGGCGGGTGCGCCGAGCGAAGTCTCCCAAGGTGGGGACGTTCATTCTGCGTCCCGCAATGAACGCAGAATGTCCTGTCAAAGGGGCTTGACTTCCAGTGTTGCCCTCAAAGCAACTGGGCCTGGACTTGGCCAGAGCAAGCATTCACGTTATACCAGTTCTAGAGAATCCCAGCTCATCAATGCGGGAAAAAAACGTGTCTTAGAGAGATGCCTGGGAAATAAGATCTGTAAGGATCTGTGATCTATAAGGAGCTGTGCTCTTTAGCAATGTGCAAAAAATGGTAAAGGTCAGTTTGATACTTTTCGTACTGTTTACATCCCTGGCAAAGCAAGCAGCATCCCCAGAAAATATTTCAACGTGATGAAAAAAATAACATGCAAAACTTGAGATAAAGTTGAAATTCAGTTAATGAAGTAAATTTTCATTTTTTAATTTGCAAAATTTTATAATAAAATAATAATCTGTAGCTTTTCTTGCAAGATCTCAGTGTTGCATACTCATCGTGACAGGGCTGTTGCCCTTTGTGTGTCATTGTCCTTAGCAGTTTCCTTTTGCAAGCTGACTTTCTGTTTTTTGGGCGCTAAAACATTGGCACAACTGCTCAGAAACCTCCTCTGCCTTTACCTTCTGTTGATGTAAGAACATAAAGCAAAATACCATTATTTTGCCATGGTTGAGGCCATAATCTAGATCCCAGTTCCTTGTCTTAAGCAAATCCCACTCTTAGGCAAGGTGGGATGAGGCTCTTTTGTTTTTAGCTTAACCAACTGGAATTGGTGGTGGGATAAGAAATGAAAGGGAAGAAGGTGGCTCCTGCAGGCTGTGACTGGGGCAGAGGCGCAGTCCTGTCTCTTTCCCAGGAATGCAGCGTGGCTGAGCTGATGTGATTCACAACATGGTCCTGACCCCTCTGCAGAAACTCAAGACTTGCCCCGAGAAGCCTTTGCAGTTGATCCTACCACTATATGTCAAACTTTGAACACGGAGGTTCTCTACAGATGCAGGAAATGCAGGTACTTTATATATACAAGAAGTTTTATATACTTATAAAATACTTAATATTCCTCCTTAAAACTTTGTCATTGTGAAATCCACTCAAGAGTAGAATAACCTGTGTAAATCAATGGGCATGTCATTGTCAGGTCAGGGATGAGCTGTTGCCTAAGTTACCACACTGTGTTTGCAAAAATAAAAAAATCAAATAAAAATACAAAATACAAAACTTTTTCTTTTTTGGAGTGGTGCTCGTGAACCTTCTGGACTAATCAAAAAAAAGTAGAATTTGTACTCCTGTTTAATTATTCCGAGTCAGGAGGCACATAGCCCTATTTCCTATTGTCCATAGATTTGCCCAGTTAAAAAAAGCATTTGTTTTACTTCTTTTTTTCCATGTCCCGGAGGGCAGACGCGCTCTGTTCCGTAGCTCCAGCATTTTGTCCCACATGGAAGGAGCTGGACCGACAGCCTTTGCCCACAAGAGGATAACAGACTCTGCACGGCTTTCTGGGAACGGCCAGGAAAAGTGCACCTCATACTTCATCGAGCCTGTGCAGTGGATGGAGCCAGCATTGCTTGGAGTATTGGAAGGACAGGTGAAGCTTTATTCTTTGGATTTTTGGGGTTTTTTTATTTGCAAAGGCAGAACTGTGTTTCTCCCCTGAAAGGAAAACTCCCACACAAGGTCCTAGGCCTCCCAGCCTTTCTGACATGCATTTTGCAGCTTATGGGCAGATTCTTAAATGTAAAATATTCTTTCATAAGGAAATGAGCTGGTGCTCTGCTTGAGCTGACAGTACCAGCCAGGATGTTGAACAGGGTTTATTTGCTGTTTGTTTCTATTATGAGAAGGATTTGTGGGACTTTAGAAGCCTGTTGTGGTCTCAAGCTGACCAAGTCTTTTGGACTCTGGTAAAACTGTCTTGGAATCATACCAGGTCCCAGCAGTTGCATTTCCACACCCTCCCTTCTGCCAGCACAGCTGCCTGCTACACTCCAGGGCTAAAGAGCCCTTCCAGTTTGGCTTTTTGGCCTGCTGTTAACTCATGAACACATGTCTTAGACTGAATCCTGGGTTTTTCTTGCAGCTTCTGTGTCCCAAATGCACATCGAAGCTGGGCTCCTTCAGCTGGAGGGGGGACCAGTGTTCCTGTGGCCGCTGGGTGACGCCGGCCTTCCAGATCCACAAAAGTCGAGTGGATGAAGTGAGGACACTGCCAGTTGGTAACTTCCAAACTGCCAAAACCTGAACTCATTGCTTCACTTGATGGAGTTCTTAACATCTACTGAGAACTACTAGGCCATGATTGCCAGGAAATAAGCTTATGACTTCCACCCTTTTGTGAGGTGGCAGAATTACTTGAACACCTTCAGATTGCTCTATCTCTTAACATACTCTATGAAATATCAGAAAAGAGGTGTTACAGAGTGGTCAAATGACAGAATGGGCCAAAAGTGATGTTTTTAGTATAATCTTCATTTATGTGTTGCTGTTCACAGAAGGTCTCAACTCCTTATTCAAAGGGAGTTGCTGTGGCCAGCAGTGCTGCTCAGCTTCTGATTCAAAGTGCCAAGTGCCCTAAAATGGTACAATTACAGTTGTTTTGCATGCATGGCAGCAAAAGGCAAACTTACAGTTACAGTTTTATTGTATTCAAAGTTATCCTAAAAATACCTGCCCTAAGAGTATTTACTACTTTGTAACTCTTTCATGTAATGTGTGCAAGCTGTAATGGAATGGGAGAACTGAAGTAAAGAGTCCATGCCAAGCTACTGCTTACAGTTTTAAAGAAATCCCTAAAGTGATGAGGTAATTTTTTTTAAGCAAGCTGTGACCTTTTGTGATGGGTTGCTGTGTACACCACTATGGCATAGGTTTGGTTTGACATAAGAAAAGAGGACAGATAAAACCTAATTTAAATCAATTTTATTTTCATTGACTTGAACAATTTTTTTTAATTTATTTTTTTACACAATTTCCAGCAACATACATTATGAAATATACAAGATAAAGTAGGTGGTGGGGTTCTGCCCATGTTGTAATTCCTCCCACAGCTGTGGAAGGAAGACTTGCAGGACACAGTGAACATCAGAATCTCAACACTGAAAACAGACACAAAACAAAAAGGACAAAAATATATATGAAACTTTGAACTGGTCACACTTCAGGGCCAGGTACAGCACAATAAATATTAGAACTGCATTATCTTAGACATCTTCTGTAAAGTTTATAACATCCTCTATTTAAAGAGATAAGAACATCTGTTTTCTAGCATGAAATGCTACATTGTACAGTGGTGAAGGGTACAAACAATGAGCCCAGCAACGCCTTGGATGGTGACTACTCATTCACACATGCTCATTGATAAAAGCAGCATACACCAAAAACTCAGTGAGCTGTAAACTTAAGCGTTCACTACCAGAATATCAGCTGGAGGAGCAGTTTCCTTTTGGGAGAACCAAAAATGGTCAATCCCTTTAAGTTTCAGCTGGGCTCTCCCCTGACAAACAGTGGGTTGATACCATAATGGAAGTGGCAGCATTTGGTCCGTAGCACAAGATCCCTTTGCATCACTACTGTTCAAAGCTGGCGCCAGTGGAAATACTTCAGTGCAGAATTAACGCTCACGTAGGCACGGTGTCACCAAACACAGGTGCCATCTCAGGACTAACAAAGCAGGAGGTGACAGCTGGAGCCCAGCTGGGCACAGGATGCCACCTGACACCATCGAGAGAGGGAGAGACTGGAGAGGATGCCAGCATCTCTCCCTTGCACTCTGGAGCAATAGGATGAGTGCTGGGCTCAGGGAGTTTGACAGAAAGGCTGCTCTGCTCATTCCTCATCTCAGTCTAGGTTTACCAGTAAAAAAAGCCCAAGAGACAGCAGTTTCAGCTGCTTGACAGAGTGCTTCCAGAGCACAGAGCAGAAAACCAGAGCCACCGGTTTCTCTTGCATCGTAATCAACAAGGCAGGAGCAAATATATTTTGTACCCATCAATCTTCCCCCATTCATCCCCTGCCCCCAGCTGAGCATCATACATTCCTCTTACAGAAAAACTGGGGACCCTCTGTGCCACCACCCAACAGGCCATGTGAGCACAGGTGGAGGAAGAAGGCTAAGCACGTGCTTTCCTTTCCTTGGCATAACCTGGGCATTGCACTGGGGCAACTGCACTGGCAGAGCACCACCAAGGAAGGACCACGCTGTGGTCAGCACATGTGGCATCACTGTACCTTGCCAACCATGCCCTGCAGTACATGGCAGCAGTCACAAGCTTCACAAAGTAAAGCAGCTGAGCATCAGGAAATTTTATGGGATGAATGGGAGCCAAGAAGGTAAAATTCTGCTGGAAGCTGAGCACCTATGGCTTTGATTTTAGCTGATGCTGAGTCCAACAGTCCTATCTGTATTAAGTAGGAAGATAAAATTGTATTTCTTCGGTGTACAAAATTATACCAGTTGCTTGTACATGTTCATTTTCTAGTAAGTCCCTTTTTGGAGAGGACCAGAACTACCACATTTCAATACCAAAAGACTCAGCTGAGAGATTCAGAAACAACAGCGTAGTGAAGAATTTTTGGTTGTATCAACATGTTATTAGAATATGATCAAAAATTCTGTTTGAGAACAGGGAGTTCTACGTCTGATAGTCACTTAGCAAAGTGCCAGGTGTAAATGCCCTTCCCACTGCCAGCTCGCAATGTACTGCATGACTGCACAAAGACCTACACCTCCTCTGCCAGTGCAGCTCGACTGGTTACACCCCGAGGTGAAAGACTGGTTACCAGGAGAGCTGGGAGAGGAAAAGTGAAATTTTTCCCACCCTAGAAGTGTACAACAGCATTTCCTCACTCAGCCAGGCCCATTCACACATCACTCACCACTTCAGACGCACAAAGCAATGCCAAATACAAACTAAGAGGAATGTTTTTTGTAAAGACACTCTCTGAGTATGAACAGGGGAAACAAAGGATTATTTATCAACTCAAGTACTGTTGCATCATTCTTGTAAGGTAGGGAAGCAGAGGAGCTGAGATGAGGAACTGAGAGGACAAACCGGAGTGGTCACAGAGGTCGAGTCTAGTCTTCCAGACTGCGAAATGCATTCTGCATATCCTCAAACAGCTGAGCATAGTCCGCCTTGATTTTTGTTTCACCATCTTTGACGGGGTCCTGAAAGAACACAACAAGTAAGCAGATCCATCAGTATTTAGTCAGCCCTTGTTTGCCTCTGCTGTAACCTCTTGACCTCAGGATTAACACTTGCCAACTGCAGAGCAAGCATTGTAGCTCTGTCTTTGCATCCCAACAGCCACAGGGTTTAAATTTCATTCTCTTCCCACATTAGTGAGCAGGCAGAATGGGTACTGGAAAAAGATTTTTTTTTTCATGAGCAGTGGTTACTGCACTGAAAAGCAACTGATTTGGAAAGCAATCAAAAATACTGAGGGTCTTGGTTAATGCTGTGTGGTTTAAGAGCTGCAGTGATTAATACCAGCTCCTGTGCCCACACCAAATGCAGTGCATCCCCACTAAGTGGAAGTTACTCTGCCAATTACTTAGAGCTTGTTTGGTTCAAATTAAAATGTATTGTATAATCATAAAAGTCTCAAAAATATCTTTGGACAGCTTCATTTTCTCAGAATACTTTTCATGAAAGACAAAGGCAAAAAATGTAACTAGCAGCTTTGCTCTGAGGCTGCAAGGTTTTCTCTGCAAGAAGCATTAATTGTCAGACTGTGAAATCTGTTCAACTTCTTCAGCATTCTCCTCTGAGTGCTAAGATCCTCTGGGTCAGTGCAACTCTTGGTAAAAACAGAGGCCTTACATGTGTGGATGCATTACTTCTTACATTGCCTCTCCAAAATACCCAAACCACAGGATGCAGGACATCTGAATCCTCACACCTGTTACCTGGGGAATACAATTTTCCTTTCATAACTATTTAAAGTCCAGCTCCACTGAACATATATTCACTCTCTGGATTCCCTTTTTCAGCCATGCTGTCCACTGCTACTGCAGGTGCCTGCTGGTGGGCCAGAGTTTGTAGGGAGTGTTTTAATTATCTTCTCTCTACCTAACCAACTCTCAAAGAAGCTCATGTCCCCAAGGCCATTCTTGATGCTTTGAGAATATATACCAGGAACCCACTTTCTGCAGAAACAGACCAGTACCCTGTAGGAACAGAATACATTGGCATGGCAGAACATTTAATTCTAAACATATTTAATCCAATGCTATGTGTTCTCCAAAGACTTGCAGTATTGACTGACATGAGTTTTAACAGAGTAAGCATTATATTTCATACAGGATATCAGTCAGTGTCATAGGTTTCTACTGTCCTACCAGTAACTGCTACACCAGCATGCTCTGGATGAATTTACTTAGTAAAGCTGTACTCTAAAATGATGGCCACTGAAGTTGCGCAGAGCAGGTGCTCCAATCCACTTGTTTTGTCTTAAGCCCATACTAACGTCAGTCATCCCTTCCTCTCCCCATTTCCAGCAGACTCTTATATTAGAGACAGGTGTAAGCAGCCTGAAGTTTAAATCCAGGAAAAACTGAATGATAGAAATGTTAACAGAGGTATTTTAAACAGAAGTTAAGGAAAGAAATGCTCCTGCAATGATGTATTATTGAGTCCCATGTTAGGCTTCAGGCTGCTTCTCTTTGATAATAGTCTCCTTAGAACATGTTATAGTATTTTAACAGAATTTTATCACAAAAATAATAAAAAAAAAGCAATCAGGAAAAGATGCTTGTACAGCTACCCTGACTATATGTAACACAAAAGAGACTGCTGAAGGGTGGGGTTGCCAAGGCTGTGCAGTCAGCATCAGCCGACTTATTTCTGCACTGACCATTCATGCACTCACAAAACAATTCTTTACTCTCTTCAAAATGATGGCAAAGATGTTCACAGACCTTTATCAAAGGTCTTTGGTCAACACCACTGAGTCAGTCTTTCAGAGGCCCTGGAAGCTCCCAGGAAGCAGGACAACCCCCTTCCTTACAAACATACCTTGAACTTCATGGAGGTAAGTCTGTAGAGGATTTCGCTCATGTTCTCGCGGATGATGGACCACGTGATCTTATTGTCACTCTGAGCTGTGGTTTCTACAGCACGGCGTGCCATGTCATAAAATGCAATCATGTTGGAAAGCATTCCCACTGTTTTATAGAAAGGGCAGAACCTGATGGAATAGAAGAGGACCTCTCAGGTATCTTGGAACAGTTCACAGCATTATCCCCTGACAGAAAGAGTGCCAGCCTGCTTTACACCAGGGATTTTTAATGTACACTGCCAAAGGAGAGGGGCTGCCTCAAATAGGTCCTGCATTTTTAAATAGTTAAATTGCAGGCCAAGACAATCATCCTCAAGCTGATTGCAGTGGAAGCAGTACCCAAACATTCAGGCAAAACAGGAGTGAACAGGAACCATTGATCTACGAGTCTCACATTTCAATCTGTGCCAATGCTAACAAGTAAAGGAAAACAATGAGCAGCCAACACAATTCCTCCTTCCTGTTTTGTCCATCAAGGGAGCAGGCTTTCTCCTAACAGCCTGGGATGACAGCTCTGCAAGTTTCATTGCTCACAGGAAAGGGAGTTCCTCTACGACAAGAACACTTCATACAGTTCCATTTTTAATGGGTAGGTGAGTGCCATAAAAGGTACCTCATTATTATTTATGTGCTACTTCGTGTGCACACATGTGTGTATACACACATACTTGCCCGAGTAACCTGATCAAAGGCACACACTGTTACAAAATGTTGGATGTCTCAATTTTTAGTGATGAAGCACCTGAGAGTTCCTGATCTACCTGGGCTGGGGAGTGAGATGAAGTACAAAAAGGCCCCTTGTCAGGCTGTTAAAACACAAGGATAGCATGGAAAGAAGAAAAGCAGAGTACACTAGGGAGAAAAAGACGGTAAGGGTGTTTTTGATGGATCAAACTTACTCAAGAATTACGCAATAGTAACTGAAAGCAGATTCTTGCAGTCCCCTGTGTATTGATGGAATAAACAGGAAGACTTTGGATGTTGTCTGTGAAAACAAAGCAGTCCTGTCCTCCTCAGACATGCTACTGCAGAAACACTGGCTAACAGAACAATAGAGGAGGCCCTGGGAACCCCAAAGGGTTCTGCTTTCAGAAGGGGTCTGCATGCCTTGGGTCAGACAATGTGAATGCACTGTTCAAGGGGCTACAGTATAAGCACAGTTCTTCCACTTCATTATGGACAGTAACATTAACTTCTGCACTGGTCAGCTTCCACGGAAAATAACTGTATCAATCCAGACTGCACAGGACTAAGAAGGCAGAGTGGCCAGTCAGATCTCACCTGTCATAAGGCGTGTAACCATTCTGCTGCAAGAAGTCATCTTTTATCAGCTTGGCAACCTCCAAGGTAATTTTATCTGTTTCTGCCAAGGAAGCCTAGAAAAGTAAGGTAAACAGTTTAGTATCCATGAAGACACAGTATGTCCTGGCCAAGAACAGCTGTCTCAGTACCTGTCTTCTGCCCACCCTCCTAAGACAGCATCAAGCAGAACTCTGTCTTGTGAGTATTTCTCACTCCCTGCTATAGAACAGCCAATTTAACTGATTGCCAGATTAAGATGGGCCAAACAGTCAGTAAGTCTGCTTTAAGTCTATCTGACAATAAAGGGAGCTTCCTTCCCAATGTTTAAGACCATGGAAAAGCCACCAGACACTGAAAACACACACAGCTTTGCTATGAGATACACTGAAATGTAACCTTCCTACAACAACAGAAATTCATTTTTACCTTCCTCAATCCTTATGGAAGAAAGACTAGATCTCAGCATGCTAGATCAAGAAGCAAGCTAAAGGATTTGGTACTAGTCTGCACCATTACCAATGTCCTTTTCCCACCTGGCATTCAAGAAAAGAAAAGAAAAGGAGTTGGTAACAATGCCTGTCATACTCCACAGGACAGCCACAACCCTGCTGCACACTGCTGCTCTTGGCACCACAGGTTGCTCTTCTCCACCTTCATCATCCTTTTGCTAGAGAGGCCTGGTTGAGCTTTAAGCAGCCCAACTTGCTTTCTAGACAGGAACTTTGGACCTTCTTTCATGAGGAGACTAACAGAATTCAGAGCTAAAAAGAAAAAAATACATGGACTGTACTTCCACAATTCCCCTTTTCTAAAGGTTTGTTGCAGTTGTTAGCCAAGCCCAGACAGAAAGGAGCTGTCAAAGATAACATCTCTGAGAAAAAAAATCACCAGTTCCAGTAATTCTATCATGAGAACAATGCCTAGTCACAAGTACTGGCTTATCAATATCCCTTCTACACCAAGGACCCATTCCTACCCTGCTTTGCAAACCAGTCTTTAAGAAGATGGTTTTGTAAATAGAGAACTGCAGAAATCCTACAGTGCTAAGTCCTTTTCCTCAAAGACACATCAAGAGAAGAGAGTTCTGCTAGACAAGATCTGATGAAAGGTCTCATCTTGGTTGGACTAAGACATCAGTGAAGGGAGAGATCACCGTGAGCAAACTTCCTTCAAGTAACTGCATTTAATACATGTTACTCCACACTACAACAGCTCTGTAAATCATAACAGCTCATCTGAACATCACAGAATTAAACTACAGTCAAGTATGTGCCAGGAACCTGCCAATTATCATATTTACAGTGCTAAGCTGAAACACAGTTTTCACTGGGTCCTTTCTGAGAGCTTTCAATGGAATTCTTCCTGTCCAGGTTTAGCTTTCTCCTCAAAACACTGAAGTGAAAAAAGGAAATTACAGAATGCCTGCAAAATGGAGCCATATGTCACAGGTTTCCAAAGACAAAACAGATAATCACAACTTTCTTTAAAAGCAGACTTCACTTTGTTTCTACAGGCCAACTTGTAAATGACAACACCTTGATCCTGCAGCTGGCAACACGGTTTCTAACAAATTGTAACCCTTCAAATGACTTCAACAGTAAAGATGGGTTTGCATAACTTCTCTACAAAGCACTGCTTCCAATGGAATAGTACTTTAAGTTGCAGCAAAGGGCATTTCAGCAATACTAGAACACTGAAGCAAGTGTACTTTAAAGTAAGCAGTAGATGTCCTGCAATCTCATTTACATGGGAAAAGTAGCACCAAGCCAAGGTTTAGCAAACCTGAAAAACTATTTGTCATTAGAAATCAAACAACATGTAGGAAAATTGGAAAAAACCCACAGTTTCAGGTGAGAGAGTCTGACATCTCCCAGTGATTTTTTGTGGGCAATGCAGTATCCATCGGGTCTGCTCTAAGACATGAGCAGGCCAAAAGCCTGCACTAACCATAAGGAAATGAAGGATGGCTCAATGACACCACATATGGTCACTCACCTTCCCCACAAGCTGCACAATTTCTGCAAGGTCCTCTTCTTCCTGCAGGATCTCTTTGGCCTTTGTCCTGAGAGGGACAAATTCTGTGAAATGCTTGTCGTAGTACTCGTCCAGGGCTCGCGTGTATTTGCTGTAGCTGATCAGCCAGTTCACAGATGGGAAGTGCTTGCGCTGTGCCAGCTTCTTATCCAGGCCCCAGAAAACCTGCCAGAAACCAGAAAGGTCAAGCAGCTCTCCAAATCAAAAGTGAACTAAAATAATTGAAGGTAATTTAAAAAAAAATACAGAGATCAAGTCATGCAAGTTGGGAGTTAATGCAGCATGGCAAAGGCTTCACAAATGGAAGCCTGGGAGCCTTTTAACTAGAGCAGTGACATTCAAACAACACTTCTCAAAAAATGATGCAACTTTTAAGTTGAGTTCAGATTTATTCAGCCTCAGACTGCTCATGAGGGAGCAGTCAGCCATAAGCAATGTCAATATTGGAGTCTAAGAAAAGTGGAGACTGAATAGATGTAACTGCTTTTCCCAAGACTGCAAACAGTCACAAGACACTCCCAGTCAGCTTCTCTGAGGATTCTTTTGTGGTTTCAATGCACCTATATCTGCTTTCCATCTCAGCTAGAACAGATACATTTGCAGTGCAGCTCAATGGGCAGCACTTAGGAAGCACACAGATGTCCCTGAGCAGGCAGTGTTGGAAGGAACTGCTGCCTTCACTTCCAAAGGGAGCTCAAACACATCAGTTTGAGACCATCTCACAAGGTCATCTTCTATAGTGTTAGAACATTTTCCAAAACACCCCTCAACTCTGCCTGTGTCAAATCAAAGCCCTCTCACCCCAGCCACTGGCACTAATGTGCTGAAGTACAACCATCTGGAGTCTAACAGCGTGGACAGAAGAACTGCAATGTTGTGGGACGTACCTGAACAATGCCCAGGGTGGCAGATGTGACAGGATCAGAGAAGTCACCACCTGGGGGAGAGACACTGAGCAGGAAGAGATAGGGAAAGGTTATCAGAGTTGCTTTCACTGTTCAAACTGAAGTACTGAACATATGACTGACCGCACAGCTCAGTGCAGAGAAACCAGGAAAGTCAAGTGATGATTTCAAGGGAATAACAGATTGCAATATGTTTGCAGAAAGTGCTTGATGCATACCCACACAGGGCTAATATCAAGCCTACCATAAAATAGTTACATCAGTGACTGACTGACAGTATTAAGGTGTAATTTCAGTCACATTAGTTCCAGGTAGTAACACCAGCTTGGATCATCAAAGCTGTCTCAACTGGAACAGATTCAGCAAGAGTTCTGATAGAATATCATGAATACACGGTACAGTGATTTTACAGGAAACAATACCTCAATTTGAAATTATTTTTGATATTTACTTATACAATAACTACTTCATTTGTGCTTGACACTCCAATACATGCCTTCCCAGAGACTAAAAAAAAAAAAAAAAGTCTTCCAATCTCTAAAGCAGAAAGCTTTTACGTATGTTGTGAACAGCAGAACTAAGCAGAGCAAAAAAATCAGCTCTTGGTGTTATTGCAGATGCCAGAGGCCCTCCTGCAAACACAGGGAATCCACTTTGCCCAGGGTATGGTACACAAACCAGTATCACCTAGGAAGAATGCCTGCAGACAAAAAGTTTTTCACAGCACATCACAGCCTGAGATATGCTGCTCCATGGAATTCTTCTCTCTTTGAGCATGAGAGTCATGATTCATTACGCCTCCAAGTGCACGCATTGCTGCTCTAACTGCCCCAAGCATGGTTTGACTTACTTTTCAGAGAGTTCTGGTGACATTCTTCCCCGAGTCACTTGATCCGATTACTGTGCCTGTGACTCCACATCTCACAGAGCTACCTGTCCACACTCATTCCTTCTGCCCCCACGCACAATTTAGCGGCAGTTCTGGGTGAACAGAGGCTAAGTATCTACCTACTCATTCCCATATTTTCCAGTTCTGCAGCTGCACAGAACGAGACCTTTCTGTCTGAAAGAAAGGTACCTTGCCATACAAAATCAGCGAGGAAGAACTGCAGCCAGTGCAGAGGCAAAGCAATGCAACACTCACGCTCCAACAATGCTGACGCTGCCTTCCCTCTCAGGATTCCCCAGACACTTCACTCTCCCGGCTCGCTCGTAGAAGGAGGCCAGACGGGCACCGAGGTAGGCTGGGTAACCGCTGTCTGCAAACACCGACACGCACGTTCAGGCCAGGGCTCACACACAGTGTGAAGGGCTGCATTTACAACACTAGACTGAGCAAAGACCACTCACCAGCTGGCATTTCAGCCAGTCGCCCTGAGATCTCCCTGAGGGCCTCAGCCCATCGGGAAGTGGAGTCTGCCATCATACTGACATGGTAGCCCATATCCCGGAAATACTCGGACAGGGTGATTCCTGTAACAGAGACAACAGTGTGCTGCAGGATACCGTTCAGAAAGGAATTCTATGCTTATATGCTGTCAGAAAGATGCAAATAAACCAAATTATTTGAGTTTACATTTTGATGGAAACAGACAATGGAAGTTACAGTTTCTTCCTGCTTGTGTTCCTGCTGTCTTTTTTGCTGTTACTGTTTATTTCTTCTCACTCTCCTCGTTTTTGTTTATGAACCACTCAGACCCATCTTAAATTCATGTGTATTTCTTTGAAGAGACACTACAATGTCACTGATGCTACTCTTTCCCTCACTGAAACCATGAACAAAGACTCTTCTTACTGTAAAATGTCTCCTTCCCTTTCAAACCACCAGAATACAAGAGTGAGAAAAGGTCGTGTTTTATCTGAATTATCTGACAACTGTTCATAAAAAAGAACTTTAAAAAAGCCTTCAAGAGGCTGCAAAGGAAAGATTAGTCTGCCAACTCGGAGAATACTATTCCTGTCCATTAAGTGGCTGTACTTGTCAGTAAAAAGCTAGTCAAAACCTAAAGTTTACGAATCAGCACATGCAGAAAACCTACACAAGTCCTGGCACAGTAAGTTCACATTATAAACAAAATTTACTCAATATTCAGAAATGGCAATTATATGGAAGCAAGTCAGATTCAATTAGGATACTAAGACTTGGTGCAGGCAAGGTCTGAAAGGGTTTAACTTCTGAAACTGGACAGGCTTGTTGATATGACCATCTCAGGAACTGAAAATACTAGAGCATGATGGCTTGCTTTATACACACAACTTTCTCTATCCTCTTGTAAATCTTACCAGTATAGATGGAGGCTTCTCTGGCAGCCACAGGCATGTTGGAGGTATTTGCTACCAGGGCTGTTCTCTTCATGATGCTTTCTACCTTGCCATCAACTTCCATTGTTAACTAAAATGCAAAAAAAGGAAAAACACTCTAACTGTAACAGAAGCAAATTTTTTTGTTAATTTTCTGCTGCTTGGGTATTTTTACTGTTTTATTTGCCTTGTATCAGGATACTCTCCTCACAGCTATTCTACCAAGAGCAGAGATGAGATTTAACATTTCAGCATATGTTGGTTTGTCTCTCAGACTGCACACAGCTTAACATTTTAATGTACATGCCTCAGCCTCACCTCATCTTCTGCAACTGCCAAATCCCTGTTGATCCCAAATAAGTAATGACAAACTCACTGCACAAGGAAGCACATTGTCCTCTCTCAGATTTCAGGCTGAAAGAGCTAAAAATTCTTAGCCTCCTGTCATAAGTCCATTAGGAATCAGAATGCTTTTTTCCTACATCTACAAGAAGCCAAGTTAGTATTTGGCAACTGGACATAAAACCACATTTTTAACCCCAGTGAAGTCTTACAAGCACCTGAGCAACAGAATGCACATCCTGACATTTGTGTAGCATTCCACTTACGAATACCCTGGGATTTACCTTCTTCAAGGCCACCTCACCTTGACTTTCCCACCTTGTCACCAATCAACACACCCAAGCCTTTTAGCCTTTATTTCTGACAGTGAAGTTTCCACCTGACAGTTCATACTATCAGACCCAGGCACAACAACTTCACTAAAACGCAGACACAGGCACAAGGATTGGTAAATCTGTTGCTTGGTTGTTGGGTTTTTTTTTATTAACAAGGTGTTTTCTACTTCATTCAAAAGGTATTCCAATGCTTAATATGTCAAACTAATATCTGGTAACTGCATCACCACCCTGCAACTCATAAATGGATGCTGCATTTTCTATGCATGGTCAAGTTAAGAGATATGACCAGTAACAGGATGCCTACAACTGTGCTAAATTCTTCTCTGACATTCATTCTGGCTTTATTTTAAACCACTTAGAAGGTACACCCAAAAACTATGGGTGTACCATAGTTGATGTTTATTGAGGGGCCACTGAAATAATTCTTCAAGTCAAAAGGGATTTTTGCCAGAGTTTCAAGGCAGGCAATGTGATCTTTTCAAGTCACTCTACCAACATGATATTTTACTTGGTTACAATATCAATACAACAGCAAGCCTACCCGGGAAGATTTACTCTCCATGAAATCTCCATACTAACCTCAGGGAAATCTCTCAGTACTTCAGACATTTCATTTCCTCGTTCTCCACAGCCTACATAAATGATGACATCACTGTTGGAGTACTTTGAAAGAGACTGTGAGATCACAGTCTTTCCACAACCAAATGCCCCAGGAATCGCTGTTGTACCCCCTTGTACACACCTGAGTAAAGAAAAAGGACTCTGATTTGAAAGGAACTAAAAAACAGCTCTTTCCCATCTTAGAATACATTTTCCACTAGAACTTCCTCATCAAAAGCAGAATGACAGGAGTCACATTCAATGTTCTGGGCGAGAAACAGAGGTATTTCACTAAATCAAAAAATCAAGGGATTAAACCAGCCTTTTCTTCTCCTGTCCTTGAAGTATGTGACTTATGCTGATACGACAGCATGACTTTTGGGCTTGAAACATAGCAGTTTTCACAGCTGGAAGCAGTGACAGAATGCAAATGCTATGAAAAGAACAACTGTACTTAGCCATACATATAGAATAAGCAGCACAATATTTTAGGACCAAAATAACTGAATTCAGTGTCTTAGAAGTTCACTGCTTAAATGAGCAGTTTGTGTTACAGTTAAGTGCAACAGTTTTCTTAAGTGGCAAGCTCAAAATCATTGGAAATTACACATCCTCCAGACCATGGAAAGATATTCATGCATTCAAGTGAAGATAGCAAGCTTGAAAGTTCTAGCCCTTCTGCAGATGTGATGCGGTTATGTTAAATTTATGCATGTCCAGTCTTTTCTAAATTAATGCACTAGAACAGTTTGGTTAAACTTCCTTTTTCTACCAGCGGATTCACCTGCCAAATGAATATGAGAAGTTCAGCTAAATATTTTTTAAGATTATGCTGTGACATGTGGTGAAAGCTTACCCTTAAAAAAACCTAAGGCTCTAAGGCCTCCTGCCTCTGCTTCTCCCTAAGGGAGAGATTTCTTGCACAGTGGAAAACCAAAGGAAATACTTACGGGAAGAGGGCATCCAGGACACGTTGGCCAGTTAATAGAGGATGGTTGGCTGGTAACTTCTCAGTAACAGGACGGACTTGACGTACAGGCCACACCTGCACCATGGTGAACTTCTCCTTCACACCTTCAAACTCCAGCTCTAGCACAACATCCTAAGGGAGAGCACCAGACACAGGAAGTAAGCAAACAGCTGTACGTTGGACCAGCACACAAATTCTCATTTGAAGTACTCTGCACAGGCCTTTGGTAACACCACAGAGCTCTTAGAACCTCAACATGCAATCATCACCCCCTGAGGGAAGGCTCTTCCCCATATTTACAAGGCCGCTGGGGGAAGACAGTGCAAGATACAGCATACATTAAAAATAGGCTTTTGAAGAGCAACTGAGTTTTACATATTCATAAGATACTGTAGATCCCCACAGAGGTCATCAAACATGGCATAGTGATGTGCCATTGGGAAGCCATATACATAGAAAGTAGCTGCACAAAATAATAATGCAACCCCTGCAGGCAGGGTAGCAGAAGTGATCATTATCTCAGACACCTTGTTGCATGAAACACTTTAGCTGGCCTAAATGCAGAATAGAAAGAGTACATCAACCTTATAAAAGAGACATGGAATATACCAGCAACTGCTGTTTAGCAGACTTACTGAAGTGTCATAGTTTCCTGGAGGAGCAATGTATGTAACTGTGCCCCTATTCCGTGGGGGCAGCATGATTTTGTGTTTGATCAGGGAGTTTTCATTCACCACACCATAAATATCTCCACCAGTGATGTGGCTGCCAACCTAAAATCAGAACAGGTCTATTAGTCATAACTTTTAAAAAAGAACCTTGACGAACTGTAAAAAATACTACAGCTATTAAGTCTAGCACTGTGATTATCCCTTTTAAAAATTCCTTGTTACAGCACAGTAGCTCATTTACATAACTCATTACTCCAACAGCATTGGTAGCAACACTACCTGTGCTCAAGTGTCTTTCAAGGCTCAGACAGGAGCAATTACTGACACACAAAAGGAACTTTCCTCGTTTCTTTTCCACCTCTCAACCTAATGTGCTAAGAAGAGAAAGGATAGCATATGCTAACCTGTGGGGTTGGAAAAAAGATGCTGCAAAGGGCTAAAGCCATTACATTCTCCAGTTCTAACGCTACCTTCACCATTTGCAAAATGTGAGCTGCAGTCATTCTTTTTGCTTAGGCAACACCTGCTAACACCAACTGCAATTCCACGAGTTTCTCTATGGTTTGGGAAATACATTAAAACTGTAAATTTCTCATATGCAGCAGCAACACACTGTAAGTCATATCAAGTAATTTTTGCTGATCCCCATCCAGTCTCATACATCACTACCACCTCCTAGCATTCCTTTTTGCAAACTTCAATAAATGGAGGATTAACCACAGGTCCAGCAGTCACAGCCTTAGCACACTGCTCCAGGCCTAAGCTCTAAGGGTGGAGGAGCAAGAGGGGAACATAGGATTGCCAGAACCTACCCGCAGATTTTTGGAAGGTGTGAAGTCCCATTTGACATCTCGGCTCAAAGCTGACACGTTGACACCTCTAGGGATATAGATACTTTTGGTCAGAGTGCTGATGTCCGAGAGAGGTCTCTGGATACCATCAAAAATAGCCCCCATAATGCCAGGCCCCAGTTCCACTGACAGGGGCTTCCCAGTACGGAGCACAGGATCTCCTACAGAGACACCAGCTAAAGATTTGCTGAGGAAAAGTTCATCCAGAACAAGGGAAAGAAACCAGGCAGAAGTCATCAGGTTCACAACATCATACCCTCAAACCCCTTTTCTGACTTTAAGGGAATACTATTCCTATGCTATACATCACCATTTGAGAAGCATGTAGGCTTTATACTAAATTCTGAATTTGCTCTAACAGCAGAGTTCACCATCCTCTAGAGAGGCAAAGTAGTGACAAATACTCAGCTTAACGATCACTTGTTCAAGTCAACTGTTGCTGGCAACTAATGTCAACTAATATGGATGAGTTCACTGGAGTGCCAGGCAGTGGGATGACAAAACATCACACATTTCTTACATCTTCAAACCTAGAAAACAGATTAGGCTGTTTAAGTCAGATAATGTTATGAACTATGGAATTTTTCACTTTAGAATTTGTTTAGAGAGCACAACTGCTTTGATCTTGAGCCTTGCACAGCTTTTTTCAACAGCAACCTAATTTTAAAAGGAGTTTGTCTAAGACCAGCACTATTGCCCTCCCATCTTATCAAGCTGTCAGTTCTATGTGCTCCCTAAGGTCCAAAGATGCACAAAGGAAAAGGGCCACCACCTTGGCAGAAGGGCCTGCTAGAATACAAAAGAAACCTCCAAAATTTACACAAAACTCAAGAGATTAAATACAAGTTGAATTTAGAGAGGCCTATGACCGAGTTTCCTCTCAACAGGAAATTAAAAGTAAACTATACTCAAACTTGTTCCATGTACTGATGGAAAGCTACTTGATACTGTAACAATGATGCCATCTAAAATGATAAATTATTAGGCAGAGACAGGGCCTAGTCAGCAGTTTACCAGTAAGATCCTCAGAACCAAGGTTTGGGAGCCAGCACAGCCTTTTTTCTACGTTCTACAGATACAGACAGCCCCCTTGGGAGGGGGAAAGAGGCCTCACTTCAAGTTTTATGACTTCTTTTCTGACATTCTCATATATATATATATGTAATAAAAAATATCTTTTAAGTTGCCTGGATTTTAGAATATATGCTGCCTCATAGCTGGACCAAGATGCTGTAAGCCCACTGCAGAAGAAAAAGTGTAATCTATTATGCTTGGCAAAATACTCTATCCAGAAGAAGGCATCCTGCTTATTTTACATTTCTTGTTTAAGCATTATACAAGCACAGTTATCAAAAGCAAAGAAAAAGATGCAACAAATATTGCTTAGTTTTGCCGTTTATGGTTGACACTTGTAAACTGCCTTAACAAAGAGGCATTAAAATGCACTTAGGAATTCTAAGGTACACTTTGATTTCCAGTTAAAAAAATTTTCCTTGTTACACAGCCACACAAGGTAAGATCAACCTCAAAACCATCAAAATTTACAAAAGACATGCAGAACAGATGTCCTGCCAGAACCCAAAGCATGTAGGGCTCATTTCCATCCTCTTTACCCCAATCACCAGTACTCTGCACTGTGTGGGAGCAGTGGAAAGGATACATGTTTCTTCATACACCTGGACA
This sequence comes from Polioptila caerulea, assembly GCA_013397295.1. Taxonomy (NCBI): domain Eukaryota; kingdom Metazoa; phylum Chordata; class Aves; order Passeriformes; family Certhiidae; genus Polioptila; species Polioptila caerulea. The sequence continues at coordinate 20,390 of VYXF01000701.1, forward strand.
GTTGCCAGATCACCTTCCAGCCGGATAATCTCCCCCACCAGTTCACTGTGTCCTACCCGTACCAGCTCGTACATGGCAGCCCCGGCCATGTTGCACGCAGTGACCACTGCAAAAGACAGGCACAAAGGTCAGTTACTGTTCCTGCAGCATTTACCCACCACAGGCCAGTAAGAACTGCACAGCATAAACTTGGTATTCACTCATAGCAGACACACACTCCTGGTTTCACAAAAGGATGCCACTACTCCTGGTATTTCTGGTTTAAAAGTCAAAAGAATAAGTTTTCCTACAGTTTTCACTCCGTCCTTTATCCAGAATAAGAAGACACTATGACAATCTAGTAATTCACAGGAGAATTGAGGCCATAATTTCTCTTATCTATCTTGACAGATTGCAAACGTTGAGGGTGTGAGATGCTGTGAACTTTGACAAGCAAGTTCTATAAGCACTCCTCCTTGCAGTGAGCTGGGCCACATTCTCATCTGACTAAATAAAGACACAAGAAAACGGCAAAACTCGCCCGATGCCTGGTAGTTACATAAACCTGTGGTTGGGGACCAGCATTTTCAAGTCACTTAAACTTCTGTTTACCTTGGTAGCATCTGGATGCTGACACAAACACAGATAGATCAAGCCAAGGCGCCTGCTAAATACCTTTGCATCGAAAGTGATGCCAAGAAAGCTTTTAAGAAAATACAATTTTTTGCTTTATTTTGTAGAAAAGTGATGTCTATTTTAGGGCACTTAAATGAATTTTTAACAGATGAAGACTGTTGTGCAGCATGTTTTGGGCCTGAAACTTCCCGCTGCTTTGAGTTAGATTTCAGCAGGTCATATATGGTGTCCTGGCTGCCTTAGAATAAAATTTATTATGTCTCATGTATTATGATCACAGTAATGCATACAGGATTCACATATTTACAGAAATATACATTTTCTACTTCTTGGGAAAGAAAGCTGTGTCAGTTTAAAATTGTTTCTAAGTACCACTTCTGCAGTAACAGAATTTGCAGTTAAAAAACTTGAGCCTGTTTAGGTAGGGAATTTCCTATTCATCAAATATATTGCATTAACAAAAATACTTGCTAATCTTCTCTTCTCACATTCCCATGCTTTCCTTCAGCTCTTGAAGAGAATGCAAGAGGGAGCAGAAAAGCCAGTAGAGTCTGCATGTATTCAAAAGGTGTTGCTATCAGAGCCCAAACTATTTCAGCTGATAAAGAAGAAGGACGAGTCCTCCTCCTCCCAGCCACACTATCACCACATTCTATCACCTTCCCTGACTCTTGTGGCTCCTTGCTGAGCTCCCCAGCCCATGGTGCAGTAAACAGAACAGCTTGACACTGACAGGGACTGAGTATCCCAGAAAGCACAGGGGTAAACTTCCAGTGAGAACAGACTATGTATTTTATACCCTTCTAGAGAAGCTTAGCATACTGGGCCCTACAGATTTCCAACCAAGGAGCTTTATCTCATACAGAAAGATTACCTTTTGTTATTATTGTTGTTGATTTTATTCAACTGCCTGCTTCTGCTTATTACATTTTTAAAAAAGGTTAATTAACAGTAACATCTTGTTAGCAGTTTTTTTAATAGTTTATCAGACTATGTCAGTAATCCTTCTTGAAGTCCCCCACCCCCCAAAAAAATGAAAAGTACCACCCAGAGCTCTTTTATTCTTCTCTGCTTTCAAGTGAAGATGAACAAGCTCCTAGGTAAAACAAAATTTATGACTTCCTTTACAAAATAATACCTACCAGGTCCTGAGACTCCATAAACATAGCCAACAAAAGCCTCTCTGTCCTCATCACGGATTTTGGGGAGTTTGGAGAAGTCCATTTTGCCTGTTCAACTAAACAAAAGAAAAAAAGTAAGAGTCAGTCCTGAAGAACACACACATGTAGTAAGTTCCTCCTCTTCCCTCTGCTCTCTTCTTATTTCCAGCTAAAAAGAATTCTAAACTCATAGGCTGAAGCACTTTAAGCATTATGATTTTAAAGCTGCAAAAACTGAAAAAGTAACTGATTTAAACAAACAAAAGATCTGAGATACTTTATTGCAGAAATACAGGGGTAGAACATCACTCCATAATACGCGCCACAGAATGCTACTGAATGAAAAAGATGCAGTGCAACAATGCCCTAACTCTGTTGCACTGTTTTTAAGCTTGGTAATAGGATATTTAAAAAACAGAAAATCTCTTTTGTATTCCACATCTCATTACCCTCCTCCAAAATATGGAGTTTTCCATGATTCTGAGTGAGCAAGAGAATGTTCTGGGTCTGCTTTACTGCCATCTAAAATGCAATACTAGAAATATTAATTGTGTAAATTCAATTTGTGCTACCTTAAGGTGCTGAATCACAGTATTTAGAGGAAGAAACACAGATTTTCAGAAGCACCAGCACACAAACACATGAGTACTTTCTATGTGTCTCACAGCTACATATTACGCAGTTTTTGCTCTCAGTGAAACCCACCGAGCATTACAGAAGCATTGTGCTGAATAATGCCCAAACCCCCCAGCTTGCAACAGTTAAACAACAGGCTGTCATCTCTTGCCAGTAACTGTTCAGCAGATCCAAACAACTGGAAAAGCTGCTTTATCCACAGTCTTCCTCCATCCATGTTCGTCCTGTGGCTGACAGTTGGGCTGTCCTGTTTCCGGCACGGATCAGAGGATTTACTGGTTTTGCCTTGTGAGCCCTTATCTTGCTGTGTGTTACCTTGGAAACTGGTGGGTGTTAGAGAGCTGTAAGGCCACCCTCTCCCCATTTCTCCTGCACAGACACACTCAGGACACAGCACTGGTGAAGGCTGCACTATGGCAGCCCCAGCACAGAACAGCTCCTCTGCTAACCAACAGCAAGGCCCCTGATTTGGTGACAGGAACTGGGAGGCCTCTGTTGCACTCTCACTCAAGTCTTTGAGAGAAGCCTAATCTAACCCAGCATCTTCCTCGAGGCAGCAAATACAAAGGCATACTCAGGCTTAAGAACCTGCCTCATGTACAATAAGCAAGGCAACAACTCCATTGCCACCCTTTCCAGCACAATTAAAGGATACATTTTTGCCTATTTTTCAGGAGCAGAAGCTGACATCTGCCGTACTTGAAATCCTACAACTGGTTTCCAGCTTTTTAATACACCAATACAAGTCCTCTGCCCCTCGGTCTCTTTACTGATCTCTAAGTTTTAAATTGGTGACACTGCTCCTTATGAGAAAGATCTCCCACGATTCTGAACCCCTGTCCATCCTGGAGGAACAGCTTTTTCCAGGCTGCATGTCTCTGTGGAGTGTACTGTCTATCATGGCTGCCACTGATTCATTCCACAGCAGCCACCACAACAGTTGGTCATGGCTCAGTCACCAACAGCTTGCAGCAGACCTGCTAACGGGTCTGGAGTCCAAAGGCTAAGCCAGATATCCATTAGATCCCTCTAGCCTCCATAGCCATAGGTTATCTCTCACACTTCCTGGTGTTTAGACCCAGGAGACAATTTTAATTTCAGTGCTTTTTTATCAAATGTCTCCACTAACAAATGGCAGAGAGGAGGTCCTCACAAAACAATCTGCAGTTCCTGAGCAGCTGGTATGAGCTGGTTCTGATCTGACTAACGCAACTATCTCATCTTTTTTTTGCCTTTGACAACAACTAAAACACTGCAAAACTCAAGCAAGCACAATTGCTGTTCATACCAAAAGAAGCAGCTGCTCTTATAAATCCAAATTAAACATTTACTTCAATATACCATACAGAACAATGTCCAGTGTCCTACTACCACCACCTTCTCTAAAAGCACAATTGAGAGTTAAACCACATTCTCATAACTGAATTAGTGACACAGCTTGGCTATTAGACAACATCCCACATGAAAGAGTCAAATTACAAAGGCAAGGAAAAGCAGGAGCACTGGGCCAGTTTCAATTTAAATTAACTTTTCCTCATAATCAAAACCTGCTTGAAGCAACTGTTTATCTTTTAGGGAGGCAAGTAAGAACACCAGAACAGCCATTCTGCAGTTAAATGGCAACATCCTGACATCCAGCACCTGCCTCTCTTGTTCTTGTGGCTGCTCTGCTCCCTTCTGTCTTCCTACAGCCACCTTTTCAAATTACTGGCCAAGCCAAGTAAAGAGCAGGGGATTCCTCCACTAGACCACCTAGCAACATGATAATAAACCCTGTCTCTACCATGATCTCTAGCACTTGCACCAACAGCTCTTAAACACATACCTATTAACTATTTCAAATATAAAAGATGTGAATTCTTTCTCACCTTTGTTTCACCTCTGCTATGCCTCCTAAGTACAGTCTACACAAAGCCAGTGCCCACCTAGCCAGGCTGACCTCTTTTTTTAAGGGGCTACACATCACTTAACACTGAATACAAATTAGGGAAAAAAAAAAAAAAAAGCTGTTATTTATCTCTGCATCATTTTCTTGTGCTTGTGTACTAGCACTACAGATTTTCAATTTGTATGGAAAAGTCCTTGAGGGCCAAAATGCTGCCTTACCTTTCTGCCCTGTTAGATATTTTCATTGCCAGGACTCAGAGAAAATGAAATTCCCTAAAGCATGTATGCACCCCAGAAGCCATGGTAGCAGACCATTTTAGAAATCCAGAGAGCCCCTGAGGCCTTTGAAAGGCCTCTTGCCAACACAGGATATGAGGCACTATATGCAATTCCCTCCTACAAAAGTCCACTAGCACACCTACAGAGGATATTAGCTTAATTTTAATTCCCTTAAGAGTAAGGATGCATCTTGTATCCTTTACAAGTTATATCTTCCTTACCTAAAACAGTTTACCAATTGATTTCAAACATACTCTTAAGCTCTAGCAGTCATATTCTGATTAATAGTGCCAGAAATCAAAGTATCCCTTGCAGCAGAACCTTCTCTGACTAAAAGGTGATTTATTACACTGATTTTCAAGTCCTAATTAAACAAGAAAGAGCCACATAACCTGAGCTTTTTATCTTGGTTTCTCCCTAGCACAGTAATCTGGTTACACAGTAACTGCCCTGCTCCCAATGTTGGAGAAACCCGTTTTCCTTCACTATTCCTGGGTTTTGCACCTAACATTTGATCAGGCCCAGAATTTACACGACGAACTGCCTTAAAGATCTTTTCAAAATTCAGACTCCGGTGAGATTTTTAGAAGGAGCCTTCTTGCAGCAAGGAAGAAAATCTACGACAATTTTACCACGTAAACACAGATCCTTACCTTATTTTGCAGAAGCAGGGAGTACCAAAAACCCAGAGGGCCAATTCAAAAGCCAGAATTCAGCAGTGAAGCATCACTGCCTCCGAAATAATCGTCCTTCTAGTGCCCCTACACAGAGGGATGAGAAAGCCTGCTGCAGAGGGGAAAGAAATTTCTGCCACACAGCAGAGGCACAACCACCTGACTTGATGAGTCATCAGTCTCTCCCTGCTCTCCCTCGCACCGAGGAATGCCGCAATCGCAATTCCAGCCACCTCGAGCCCGGCCGAACTCCCATGCGTGCCCTCCCTGCTGCACAGGGCTGAGCAGAAGAAATGAAAAGGCTTTTAGGGGCCTCCTACAAAGACGGGAATTCCGATGTCCCGAGTGGTGCATACAACTACTCAAAAATCCTTGAAAGAGGTGCATGTTTTCTGCTGGAATCGGTTCACCTGCCAGCCCTGCTGTGGAATACAGCCATGTCAGTGTGTGCTGTGCTCTGGAAGAGCTTAACAGAACAACTGTTTAATAACTGACTGCACAGGGAGGCGCTGAGCACACTGCAATACTAATTGCCTGAGCATGTTCAACAGTATTGATTGCCTCCAGGAGTCTTGTGGGGCTTCCTTACGCCCAGAAGCCTTTCCCCTGGCCAGCGGAAGCACCATGGAACAGCACAGCACCCAGCACCCCAACAAAGCAGAAAGCTGTGGTGCCCTGAGTGACAGCGCTGGAACCTGCTTTCAGAGGTCGACAGGCACTGCCCCGTATGCTGAACAGAACACGGGCAGCTGTGTGATCCCTCCCCAAGAACCTGCACCAAGCTGAAGAGTTCCCTGCAGCCTTCACAACTTCCCAAGTCTATCTTGGCGGGTCCTAGGATTACCAGCACTTCAAATTGGCACAAAAGGTTAGACACTAACCACAGCTGTAGTGAACAGCACAGTATCGGTAATTTGGAAGCAGCAGTGTTGTATCAGTAGGTCACCAGTGGTAGGAATCATTCTGCTGGAATAACTTTGAACTTGAAGGTCATAGATTTCAGTACATCTGAAACAGACTAATGTGTTTTGATTTCCAAGAGTAGAAAAATGGAGTCAGAATAGAAATGCTTATATTGATATCCAGGAAAGATTAATAGGCATAAAACAGTAAAATGTAGCCCAAGAGTTTCCCAAAGAAAGTAATACCTCCTCCTCTTCTTAGGAAAAACGTAGATATTACAGGATAGTAAAGATCACCACCTACACTGGGCAATCAGCTTAGTGTCACACTGGAGTGATGCTTCAGATTCAAGACTGCTGACATGTACTGTGTTCACCTGAGCGAACCCTGGCACACTGCATAAATCCCACTGTCCAGCTGCATGAAGATCTGTTGCAAGGGCCTCATGAATAACAGGATAATCACTGCCACAGATTTCCTGTAACTAGGACAGTATAAACTTCCCCTTCTAACAGATGAGATCTTCAAGAGGAAGTATTAAAAAAAAAAATACAGTGCCTGAATTACTAGACAAATGTAGAAGTTTGGCAGCATTTTCATATATAGAATTTGGGATACCGTCCCACAAAAAACAACATGCCCAGAACTTTAACAGGTCACTGGGAAAGGAAATCCAATAGTATTCTCAGGAAACCTGCTCCTTCCTACCGTGCAGTTATAATTTTACTATAACACAGCAGGGAAAATTATTCCAGATTTCTCAGTCACTAAACAACTGAATTGCTGAGGTTGGGAGGCACCTCTGGCAATCATCTCCTTCCAATGCCCTGCTCCTGCAAGCTGATGCAGGCTGCTCAGGGCCACATCCAAATGTGTTTTGATTACCTCCAAGGATGAAGACACCACAACTCTCTGGGCAACCCGCTCCAGTGTTCAGACACTCTTGCAGTAAAAAGTGTCTTCCTATGTTTAAAGGGAATTCCCTGTAATTCAGTTTGTGCCCATTGTGTCATGTTACTTCAGCAGGCACCACTGAAAAGAGTGTCGCTCCATTCTCTTTGTTCCCTCCCATCAGGTGTTTATATACTTACACAATAAGATTCTCAGAGCCTTCTCTTCCTGAGGCTACATAATCCCAGCCCTCTCATCTGCTTTTCTGACCTCCACATGTTTAACAGTCTTTCTGGCCCTTTTCTGGATGCACACCATTCAGCCATGTCTTCCTTCCACCGGAGAATCCCAGAACCAAACACAGCACTCAAGATGTGGTTTCCACCAAGTTTAACGAAGGTGAGGAACCACTTCCCTGAACCTGTGGGCAGGATTCTTCCAAACACAGCCCAGAAGAGTGCTGGCTGCCATTGCCACAAGGGCACATTGCCAGCTGATGTTCAGCTTGGGGACCCCCAGTTCTTTCCAGCACTCAGTCAGTCCTCAGCCTGCAGCTAGGTATGTGATTATTGTGCCTCAGGTGCAGGACTTGGCACTTTCCTTTGTAGAATTTCATGGGATTCCTGCCAGACTATTTTTCCAGTCTCTCCAGGTCCCTCTGTACAGCAGCACAACCCTGTGCTGTATCAAACACCTTCCAACTGTGTCACCTGCACTCTGATGAAACCAGGCAGGAGTCACGTCCTGTGCCCAACACAACCATGTGGCTCAGTCTTCTCATGACACAGACACTGTGAAGCAAACAGCACCAACCCTCCTGCCACAAGCTCTGAGCTAGAAAGATTATTTCTGAAACTCAACAATATGGACATTTTTCCACTTAGTTATTCATACAATTTCACTTGTCACAGGGCACTTTGAGGACACCTCTGCTCTAGACAAATCCAGAACCTGCTTAAGCGATGCTCAGCTACATACTGTGGACCCATCTGCAACCCTACAAGACCATTTATCTTTCACATAACTTGTTCCTTGGGTTCCTATAAGCCCCTTCCTCTCACGTGAGGCTTGCTTTGCTCAGCACATGTACACGTAAATCCATGTGTATGCAAGGAAAGAGACAGGAAAGGGAATTATGCTGCCACTGTCATTGCAGCACAGGATGGCTACAAAGTGAGACCATGCAAGACTGAATTTATCAAGCCCATCACAAGTTCCTACTGTCCTTTTCCTAAAAACAGATGGGGACTTAACTGTGGGCATGCCAATACATACAAGTTTGTGAATACAATACATACAAGGGTGTGAAGTCTGTTCATGCAAGATGTACCACCAGCACANATACTTCAAACAAACATCATGTCTTGCCTCCAAGCTAAAGACATAACAATATATTTATATTCGATACATCTATACAAAAAGCATATATTTCTAAAGCAAGGGTGTGAAGTCTGGTACATGCAAGATGTACCACCAGCACAAGTTGTTACTCAAGCACCCAAGCTTTTATTCAGCAGCTTGGGAAACTCTTTCAAATAGCCCACAACAATACTAGAACAAAGCTCTTGAACACGACCAAGAAGTCAGGAGCAAAAATCAAACTAGACAGAAAGGCTGGCAAGGTGTTCCTTGCATAACTGCTTTGACCCACTGAAGATCTGATCAGCTCAGTAGATAAGCGGCCTTCAAACATCAAACACAGCTATCATGCCATATCTAGAACTGCCAAAGATCCTAGCTAAATCCATTAAAATACCCCAGTTACTAGAGAAAACCACATTGTCCATGTGAAAAAATGTTCATCAACTGACTCATATGCTGCAGTTTTCCATAATAGGGTTTTCTATACCAATTCTTTCCTCTCAGCTGAGGCTTCTCCAGAGGAGGAAATTGATGAGCCTCTCCTTAGTTCTTGCTACACTGCTTCACAATTTGATTACTGTGAAAAATCTGACATTCCTTTCAGACTGCTACACATTCTGCCCTTTCCTTGGCTTGATAGACTTTAACACAAAAGAAAGATCTAATGGAACTGAAATCCAAACCATAATACGGAACACTAATACAAAATTAATTTCTGTGTTTTACAGTGACCTTTTCTTATCCTGATCCTGTCATCTAGCTGCTAGGGCTGAAAAGTTCTGCAGCCATCTGCTCAGTGCAATGCTCAGTCATTTCCCCTAGATAAACAGTCTTCATTAACCTCACCAACATTATTGCCAAACTAAAATCTACCCTAGCTTTTGTTAAGTAAAAGTCACTCAATTTTCAGGTGTATTTGGCCATGTTACTTGAAATACTTTTTGTTGGTCTAACCTTTAAGACGACAAACATTAAAATGAAATTAATACATAGCTGTAAGCAACTGTAACAGCAAACTTTAGTTCAGCAGAGTCACTTCTGAAGAGTTGAAGACTTTACCTCAACAGACAAAAGGTGTGCAATATGACAAAACAACTATTGCTAGATTTTTAAGTCAGGCTCGGTTTTACATGCAGAATCACATGAGTTGTTTGGGCTCATTAAAACACATCTCTCTCCTCTTTTAAGTCTCACTACTGCCTAACCCCTTCTCCCCACGTGTAATGGCTAAAATACTGAGCATGAGTTTGGAATAAGCATTTCATCATTACATCTAAGTTTCAGATCACCTTTAAAGTCAGGATATTACGGAATCTTCAGTTTATTATGCAAGGTATTTGACAGCTAGTTTGAAGCGCTGAACCAGGAGTGAGTCTGCATGAAAGTCTTTAAGAAAGATCCAACATCCCAAGCAGATAGAGGTACTCTTATAGCACCTTTGGTATAACAAAACACCTGGTTGGAATCACAGCGCACCTACTGGCACTGGATTCCAGTAAAAGGAAATTAGGTTGAGGTTGATTTTTCCTGTAATGGAAAACCGCATCTTCATGTTTTAAAGCAAGTTAAGCTACATTTGGAAATTTCATGTTCAATTACCTGAAGTATTTACAGCTTCTTTAGAACAGCCAGAGGCCTTCCAAGGTATTAAATTTTAACATTGTTTAGACTACATATTGTGGTGGTTGCCCGAATAGCTACCAGCTCAAGCAAATTTATCTCATGATAACAAAATCCTCAAAATTTCAAGGATCTATAGGCAAGTCACATAGCAGAATTGCCTATTTAGACATCTTTACCAATACAGTCTGCAGTTAGTCTGAAATATCATCTTAGGTTTTTTTTTCTGAAGAGCTGCTTTTTAAGGTCTTCCTTTCAGAGTGGGAAATAAAGTAATGATACACTGTAACAAGAACACAGACCAAATGTTTGTCCCACTAACTGAAGTTCTTGGAAGATGCAGTTTCTTAGCTCGGATATTAAAGAACTGACAAATCATTCTTCAGGCTCTTACACAAAACGTGCATACCTGAAAGCTTTTGTCCACCTGTAATAAGTTATTCCCATAAAGGCACAGCTGTCTCTCTATGAAGTCCATGGCTTTTCCCATATCGTTTCTACACCTCCTCACACCCAACCATCCCAACCACAACAGGACTGCTCTTCATGCTTAGGGCACAGAACACAGACCAGCATCACAGACATCCAAACCACCTCTCTTTTACATGAACCACCACAAACCACTTTAGTAAACAAGCATCGCTTACAGCAGCCTAAAGATGGGACACAGCATCTTCCCAGCACACTTTCTGGCATTTTTCAGGGGATGCTGTGTGGCAGAAACACAGCTGGGCAGACTGGTCAGTTGAAATTCACCAGAGCAACCAACATTTCCACCTGGTTATGAGAATCCTTACAACTCGAGCACTTTTCAGTTGAATAGGAAGGACAAAGATAAGGCTTTTGTATTACAAAGACCCTCTAGAACACCACTTCTCTCAAGCATTTGTATCTGCAATGGGTCTATTTTCAGCAGGCTTTTTAGTTCATTTACCTGTTCAGCACAGAGTCTTGGTTAACTGGGGCAGCTTCCCATACTAATTTTGGTCCTTGCTGTTTACTTTTGATTTGAACATAACAGTATCTCCAAAATGATGTGAACTATAACAAAACTAAGAGAGGGGTCACTGTCAGACAAATTATTTCTGAACAAAGTGAGCAGTGACACTGAATTTTACCATTGCACAAGCTCAGAGGAGTAGTCAAGCTGATGAAGCAAGCAAATAAATTCAGAAGCTAAAACTGGTCTTTATCTGCGACTTGGTTAAGCGGTCGTAACAAGGTCTGTTAGACTTTCAGGATTTATTCATACACATCTTACTGGTTTTCAAAGAGAGTGTATCCTTTCAGTAAAGCCAGGCCTTGGAAGGCAAAGTCTGTTAGAACAGCCATATAATGCATGGCCATCTGAAAATCTGGCAGCAAATGGTCAATGTTTTTAAGGTATGGTGGTGTTGAACATGAAAGCTTGACAAACACAGGAGAAGTAAATGCTTGGATGAAGCAAAGTAACCAACCAAAAAATATTTATGAGAGTGCAGAACTTAACGCCATGAGAGATGACCAAACCCAGGAATTTGGTGTAAGCTTAGCTGTCCACTCCCAAAGGGAAGAATGCAGTGAGCACATCAAAGACAAGCAAAAAGTTTTTTATACCCTAAAAGAAAGTACAACAATGACAAACAGAAGATCCAGTCTAAACTGGTTTTGCACGTTGGACATTTAGGTGATTATTGACTCATTCTGTACAAGAAAAAAAGGCTGAAAACTTTAAATTCATTCTGCTTCTTCTCCTAGAGTAGAACACAATTTCTCTCTGCCAAGTGGAAGGCTAAAGAAGTCACATGTTTTAAGACATCAAGTAAGAATGAATGAGAATTATATTCCAGTTGACTACATGGTCTGTTTTCCTTGGTAAAATTCCAGCCTAAAAAAAAAAAAATCACGAGGATACAATTGTTCAACAATGCCTCAATATTTCCAAGTCTGAAATCCCCCGTTTTCTAACCAATGAAACATGCATGGAGAAAAGAATATATTTCAGGCAATGCAGCATTGGGTTGATGCATGGTTTGCGTTTTGTAGGGGTTTCTTAAAAATATAGAGAAAAATAAAAAGGGGGATTACTACTTGGTCACCAGTAGCGTTCAACATTTTATAGTCAACATCAAAGTAACCAAAGACCCCAACAAGGTTATCCTGTAATCCTTTTACTCTTTCTAGAAGAGTAGTTAGGAATGCAGCCATAGCTCACAAACATGCAATTTAAAAGCACGAGGGAAACCCATTAGTAGGAACTTCCAGGGCTTAAGAACCCAAAGACACAGCACTATGGCATCAAAACACAAGGGGGAATGCACAGTGCCTCTAAAAGGATCTTCAGGGGAATCATCTGGGAACCTGCTGGTCTATAGCAGCTTTGGATGACAATGGGTAACACCAGCACCCATGCAAGTCTGGAAGTTAAATGCATGAAGTCATACTGGGAAAAAAATTTAGACAACAGAAGGACACTTAAGGCCCACAGACTCTGTAAATCAGGGTCAATGAGGCATAAAAATGTTAGTATATATTTAGCCCAAAATAAAAGCTAAATTTAAGCTAATGCTCTATAAAAATATAGCAACATTAATCACTCATGGCTCAATGCTATTAGCACAACCTGTAGAAAATAATTCTTGATTTGGAAAATGACAAGGCAGCACTTACAGGAAACAGAGATCTTGTGTTACTATTGCAACACAAGACCACAACCCCTCTTTGAACAGTCAGCTGATGCCAGCAGCCATTTTCCACTGTTGCCTAAATTTCTCCTTCCCTGTTCTCCCAAGTTGATGTCCATGGTGATTTAGTACTTCTGAATGTCATGCTTGGTCACCTGATCACAAAATTAAGGCTAATTTTTTCCCCACATAAAAGAACAAAGTTTTCCCAGAGGACTTTGCATAACAAACTGACAGGCACAGCAGAAATAATCTGCAGTAATTTTTGTAATTCAAAGACCTGTAGATTCTGATCTGACTTCACATATTCTTACACAGAAAATAATAAAATATAGATATTATTAAATATTTATATTTGCTGGTCGTTGAAAAGGCCTCCCAAAGCACCACATGAAGTCAAACATTCAGTTCCTGCAGATCTGCACAGTGCAGAAGTCAGCACAAATACAGCACAACTTTCAACATACTGAAGATCTGCCTCAGTTACTCAAACTTCCACTTGCAGATGCCAGTTTGTATTTGGCATGTTCTTGCTAATAAATCACTTCTAGCAGTCTGTCAGCAGGTTTTCCTACTTTTCCACCCCCTCTCCACTTCATCAGGCAGAATTAGCATTTGAAATACCATGCTAGATCAAATAGCCAGTGTACTTTGCTGAAGTATTGCATTACAATGAATAAAACCATCACCAAATTGCTTTTATGCCCAGCAGGAGAGCAAATTCTCAGAGGGAAGACAGTAAAATCTTAGGAAGAAAGACTTTACTTTCTTCCTAAGAAACTAAACCATTTTGGGCAACTGCATGGAATGGACGGATCTTGACACATATGTGTCACATATTTCAATGTCACAGCTACCTGTAACATGAACAGTATCATCCAGAATCCAGTCACGCAAGATTTCTTTCTTGCCTTTAAGCCAACGCCAAGGGTGATGTTCGGAACACCTCATCTAAGGCAGAATTTTGTCACTGCCTACAAGGAATGGGAAGCACATTTGACGTGCCACCAGGATATTCAACTGCAAAACAACAGGGGGGCTCTTCTGCCACGGATGGGCGACAGTGAGGAGCCCGCAGCAGCATTCCTCTTCCATAACCTTGCTGCTCGCTCTAGCTGGGCTGCGGTCAAGGCACAGAAAGATTCAGATCCACCCACTCAAGATGGTGGGATGACCTGGCACTGGAACCCAGCCGCTATCACCCCGTTCCTTTCCTGTAAGGAACCGTGGCATAACCCTAGAGCATCTCATCGGGCTCTTCGAGGACCTCTCAGCAGGTTTTTCATTCAGGGGCTGCTTCGCTCTCCAGGTCTCTCCTCCCTGCGAAGCGGGCCGGGGAAGCCTCCAGCGGCTGTCCTGCCGGACACGGCTCCGCGGAGGTCGGCTCCCAGCGCCCCGGCGACACCCGCTCCGCAGAGCCGGGGCCGCGCTCCCTCTGGGAGCGGCTCCACGGGGAGACCGCGTCCTTCCCGGGCAGGGAGCGGCGGGAGCCGACTGCCCTTCACCGCAGAGGAGGGCACCCCCCGGGCGCAGCTCGGGAGGGGCGGAGGCAGCGGTGCGAGGCGGAGGGAGAGGGGGCCGAGCGTCTCACCTGGGCCGGCCCGGCGCGCCCGAATCCGCCCGAGTCGCTCCGGCGGCGGCAAAGGAGGCGCAGGATCAGCTGACGCCGGGCACCGCGCGCACGCGCCGCG
>VYXF01000701.1:34941-90863 GCA_013397295.1 Polioptila caerulea
ATCGGGATCAAGATCAAGATCGGGATCAGGATCGGGATCAGGAGGAGACTGAGCCGCCCGCGCTGAGCACGGGGAGGCCGGAGCTGCACCCGCACCGCCGGGCCCTGGACGCAGCCAGTGCGGACGCCGGGCAGGCCGCGGACGCAACATGAAGGGGTGAGTGCGGGGCTCGGCCCGGGCCGGGGCCGCCCGGGAGGGAAGAGGGTAGCGGGAATCGGGGCGGGCCCGGGCGGCGCGGCGGGCGGGAGGCGCAGAGGGCCGAGCGGTGCCGCCGCCTCTGAGCTCGGGGGGTGTTGCTGCGTTCCTCCCGCCCTCTGGGACGGGGCCCGTGGCGGATGGGTGCCGGGCAGTCCCCCTGGGCGAGAAAAGCCAGCGGTGCCGCCGCTGGCGCCCTTCGGGCTGAGCAGGAGCTGCCGCCCGCGGGGCTCCCGCGCCGTCACGATTGTGCCGCCGCCGGAGCGAGGATTGTCCGCACTCAGCCCCGCGCCGGAGCGGGCGGGACGCGGCGGCTCCTCGTGCTCGGGGGGATCCCGCCCTGCGGGGTCTGGCGGTCTGCAGGGCGGGCGGGGATGCTGGCCGGGCTGTCGTCCCTGTCTGGTCCTTGTCTGGCGGTAGCAAAGACGCGCTGCTCACTCAGTGCAAAAAAGCTGCCAGCCTCGGATGTGTGTGGTTTTGCAGAGCTATTGTGTGTAACATCCTCTTAGCACTTTTGTTGGTTTTTTAAGGCTTTAATTGCTACGTGGAGGCTTTACAGCGTGGATGGATGACAAACGAGCTGCGTTCTGTGTCATGTTTCTGTAGCACACCCGCTGCTTTGGGCCTGGCATCGCTTCTGTCTTGTGAAAACTAGAGATTTCAAATCTGGTTGGCTGAAAATACTGATTTCCTTCTCAGTGGGGGCACTGAGGTGCCGTTTTTGTACAGGAGACTGGAGGCCTTTACACTCACAGTTGTGCTTTGGTGTCAGATGACCTGCCTGACCTTGTCTAGGTCACTCTGGGACAGGTTTTTCAATGTTGGCTAAACCACCTAATGTTTATTAATTTCAGCATCACTTGTGCTCCGCAAAACGTGCTTGTTCCAGTTCTGTGCCTCAGTTTCTTCATAGGCACAAAGGAAGCTTTCCCCAGCTGTTTCTCAAAAGAGCATTAAACCAGTCCCCTTGGAACTGGTGTTATGCAATGATGGGTATTATTATTCCAGTTTGGCAGCTTAAGGCAGGGTGAATGGAAGCTGAATCACTTAAGCTTTTACTAAGAAATGGTAAGGGGTTTAGCTTATTAGCAATAGGGGTGAGGTCATACAAGACTGCTCGATATCAGACTCTTAGCTGGTTCTTACAGTGTGTAAGCAGCTTCAGGCATCATGAGGGGCTGGCAGGTGTCTGTAGAAAGAGGCTCAGGGATGATTGCAAACAGACTCTCAGCTGACATAAAATAGGTGTGTTTGGGGTATTGGACAACCCTTTATCCCCTTGCACCACGCTAGATAAAACGGGGCACCCCCACCCTTAGTCCCCTTGGGATGAGGACGGCGGAGTTTGCGGGAAGAGCGGCAGCAGGGATCAGCCAAGATGAGGTGGCACTTGACGCGATCGTTGTTCCGCAGCGCTCCCGACAGAACTGGGTTTCCTTTTATCCTTTTGTTGACTGTTGTGCTGTTTGCTACAGCTTAGCCTTGCTTTGCTTGTATGTCAGTCCTGGGATGGGGTTACTGGGACGGGATGTGTGAGCGGGAAAGCGGCCCAGGCATGCCAGGCTGGAGCTGTGGGGATCCCCTGGCAGGGCATGGCCAGAGTTGTCTGCTGTGCTCAGTGCTCTCCAAGGAACTGAGCCTGGCTTTGCTTGCACTCATCAGGAGTTCTCGTTTCGTGGACTTTTTTACTTCTTGTAAGTTGTTTTTTTTTTTTTTTTAATAAAAAGCTATGGAGAAAAAATCTGCATACCACTCTTCTGCTTCCAGTGCACCCAACTTCATTTCTGTGACTTTGCTTTTACTTACAGGCAGCTTTATTTCTGGTTCAACTTCAGGGCTTACTGCTTTGGGTTCTGTACTTGGTATTTCTGCTCTTCTGGTACTCTTTCATCTCTTTGAAGAACAGCATATTCCTGTCTTGCCAAAACACTGTTAGCACCACACAGCAAGTTCTGTTGCAGAATAAATTCATATTCCTGTGCAGATTCTCATATTGAATCCAGGTGTTCTCTAAAAATTCAGATGGAGGCAAATATGCCGACAGAGCTCAAATTGAAAAATAAACCCATTTAAATACAATGAGACTCGAGGACTAGAGAATAGTTCAAAGGAATGTATAAATTACACAGGGGTACTTTGGAACAAATCCAAATTGTTTTTTAAGTTACAAAGATCGGTTAAGATCCCTAAAGTACAAGCACTGTCAAAAGATAGGTCCAAAAATAGATCTAAAGCTTCAGCTTCCAGCATACAGCAACTGACGGGCTTGAAGGGATCTGGATTGTCTTCAGTATTGAATCCAAAATTGTGGACAAGTCCTTCTTAACAAACTGACTCCATCTGACTGTTTTTTCTGGGAATGTATGCACTCCATTGTAACCCACACCACGAAATGCAGAGATGATTTTGGAAGCGCTTAGAGCAGCTGATGTTTTATCAGCTGTCATTATGAAGAGTCTACTTCGGCAGAGAAAGAATTTACAAAGAAACTATCCAGTTCATTGGCATGAAATTTCAGATCTGAAAGACTGTGTAGTCAATGTGTGTTGCTTGCAGCCTTCTTTCTTAGCTCTCTGAATTTGAAATAGCACATAGATGTGTGTTAATAATGCATAGCAGGTTGTAGTGTCTCTGTCATCAGGGTGTTTGAGGTTAGGTGACCTCTTCTGCCTAGGTCTGTCTAGGACCTCTGGTGTCAGAAATAGCAGAATTTTTTGAGCTTTCCTGGCTGCTTACAATTTTGTGAGTTTTCTCTTATTTGATGAGTCTTCTGAACTGGGAACTGCTGTTAGCTTCCACCTGGTTTTGTGAGACTTGGCTTTATGTTCACTCTATCCTCACCTTCTGAATAATTTTAATAGATTAGAGTCTCATTGTGTTCCTTTTTTTTTCTTAAATATAACGTGAAAAACTGTAATTCACTGTTCTATTAGTGAACCTTGTGATTCTCTAGAGATTCATTTATTTTTTCATTTATTATGTATTATTATTGTTAGTTCTTGAATTTGAAAATCTGTTATAGAACTGTGTTTGCATGAGGAAAAATACCACTGGAAGGGACTGAGGTTCCACTGTCTGTAGTAATCTGGCTGTTTTTATAGAACAGATGTAAATAATACTTCCTGCAGTTTGCTGTTTTCTTAGTGTTGATTCACTTGTTGCTCAGTGGGTTTGTTTTCATTACAGTTGTTACGCTGCTGGTTTTAAGGAGAGAAAACTGAAAGGCTTGCATTGATTCTTGTGCATTTGCTGATTGCTGTCTGTGACATTTGATACCTTAAAGTAAGAGTGCATTTCTGACTTGTTTCAGTTCAGGTGAACCCCACAAAAATAGGGCATCCAGCCTTTCCCTGATGGCCTTCCCTCACAGCCACATTACACAGGGCTATTGCAGGACGTGCGTGTACCTGCTGTGTGACCAGGATTGTCCCGTACATGGAGCCACTAGTGCATATGACAAGCAGGGCCCAGTGCCTGTGATCCTGTGCATGTGTTATTTTGTCACATTGACCAAATCCCTCTCCAGTTTTGATGGGAAACCCCCGGGAGATTGTCATGCCATAGCGCGTCTTGAGCCATGTGGTGGAAAACTGATTGAAACAGGGAGAAAGTGGAGTGCTGTGTGTTAAACCAGCCTTACAAAGAAGTGGGCACTACTTTTGGGTAAGACACTCCCAGGAGGTTGCCTCTCAACTTCGTTGTGTTTGCGGCTAAGTCCCAGGTTTTGTACTTCCTAATGATCCTCCTGACTTGCTGTGGAGGAGTCCTGCAGGTTCCAACCTATGCAACAGGTACCTGCTGTTCCAGAGAACTTCCTGACCCTGAGACTTTGCAGGCTTGTCCTGCTCTGGCTGCCTTTGTAGGAGAGACATCACAGCTAGGGAGTACTGAACATAACAGAAAAATAACTATATTGTTTTTGAGGTTTGTGGGCAGTCATTATGTGTAAGCTCTGATAGCTCTGCTTGTTTTGTCCGGATTCAAGGAGTAAGCCTTTCAAAGTCCTGAAGATGATCTTGTTTCTGAGGAGAACAGGGAGGGTTTTTTCTCTCCTGAGTTAGTATGACAGAGTTTGTGCAGAGCTGCTGAATTGTTTCCGTTTGCTCGGCACAGTGCTAAGCTTAACATATATGGGAGGAAGTTCCAAGTTTATGAGAAAACTGCTGAATGGTCATATGTACTGGAGGCAGGACAAAAAAGGTAATTGAGCTTGAAAATCACTTCATTTTTAGGCTTTTTCTGGACCTAGAAATGTCCAAGTATGAGCTGTAGTCTGCATTTATTTTCATCGACGGTAAATTTAGACCTTGCCTATATGCAAGCTTACAAATTGCTTAGCAGCTTCTAAATGAGTTTATAAAAAACTCAATGCAGTTTATTATGGGTACTTTAACCTGATTTATCACTCTGACCACTTTGAGTTTAATTCCATAACCAGATTAAGACATTCCACAAAGTAGGAAGGACTGGGAGGGTAGGAAGGTAGAAGAGGGGTTGTAGCCATTTTACTGAAGCACTTTAGAACCCAGTCTTGTCTTTTGAGTACTGTTTGGCCATTTGGTTCTTTCTGCATGTAGATGTGGCCTGGTAGTTTGGGACATTTCTGTGAAAAATGTAGTAACATTAGATAATCACCAAATGCCACTGACTCTACTGCCACCTCCTGAGGACAAGAAATGATGCATCCTCCTTTGCCACACTAAATCTCTTTTAAAATGGGGAATAATGGGTGATGGTTGAGCCAGAAAAATACTTTAATCCAAGTGGAAGTCTTTCAGAACTTGAAGAGCCTGCCCATTTGGCAAGCATTAGAAGTGTTCAGACCAATAATCTTAGAAGGTGCTAGATATTTTTATCCAGAAGAGGAAAGAACATTAAAAAATGGATCTTTGTATTTGTTTGGGAATTGATAAGAGGGAAGTGCAGTACTTCCTTGTGTCCCTCCTGCTCTAAGTGAGGCAGGCAATGTCAGGATTACTTTCTACTCCTGGCTGGAACAGAAAGGGAAGAAGTGACCCGTGTGGGAGTTAGCTGTGAAGCAGCAGAAGTTTGTCAGGAGGGAGTTTGAGGCAGGGAAGCCAGGGGTCCAGGGATAAGAGGGAATCTGTGCACAGAGGATTATTTGGAGACTCTGGGCCTTGAAGACCTGAGAGCAGAGAAGCATGGCACTGAAATGGGGTAACTGTGTATTTGTGTCAAAGCATATTGAATGAATTCATTATGAGAAGGAAATTAAACTTTAGGCTTTATTGAAAATAGAGCCAAAACTATTTCCACAACACTGTCACTAGGTGACTGAGATTAAGATATTTGAATTTTCCTAGGGGCAGAGTATTTCTTTCTTTAATTAATTGAATATTCTGTGCTTCATAGTAAGGTCTTCATGCATGAAGTACTTCCTGAGCTCACTTGGCCTTCCTTCTCCCTCTCCCTTTTCTTTTCCAGGCTCCATGTGATTTTTGGCCCTTAGCAAACTAGAATTTCTAACTTTGAAAAAAATTCTGATTTCCACCATCTAAGTATTGTATTTATGTTGTCTTGAGAGGATGGGACCCAGGCAGCAGCTGGAGGCTCGTGAAAGTTTTCTCTGCCTGGCACTTGAAATTGTCAGCAAAGATCACAAATTAAGTTGAAAACTGCAGTTAAAGGAGATTTATTTGGTTTTAGATCTTTGGCACAATTTTTTATTTGAGAACAATTTATTCTTAGTGAAAATTAGGAAAAGGATGGGGGGGGAAATGATTGCTGCCTTAGAAATACTTTTAAGGTAGGCACATAAAACTGATAGCACATTCAGTTAGTTTGTCACAGTATGTTATTAATATAATGTGTGATTTGAACACCTTGCAAAACGCAACTCTGGGACTGCAATCCAAAGTATACGTGGGAAACCCATGATGAACTGCCTTTTTTTTTTTTTCCCACTATTCTAATGGCCAAAGGCATTTGTAAAGAAATGTATTTTCAGTGACATACAGAAATAGTTTGTGTGAAGCAGAAAAATTATTTTCTCCTGATATGTCAATTCTGTAGTTAGTTACCTTGTACATACAAAAAGTGCCCTCAAGCTGCATTTATGCAAATAAGGTACTTTGTAAGCATCACTTCTATTTTGAATTTGAAGGTAAGCCTCTGTTCTTACTTGATGATCATCAGGTACTTCATGAACACTAATTAGCAAAGGGTAATGATCTTCTGGGAGGCAAGTAAGGGTTATAATCGTTAAATCTGGAGACATGAGGGTGTGGAAAGGGGCAGTAATCTATATAGAGTTAGTGGAGGCACAAAACTAATTTTCAGGGAAGCTATTTCAAAATAATGAAGTACTTCTGTTTAGCAATCATGGATCAAAATCAATGTTCTTGTGAGCTTACTTTAGAGCAGCAACGAAGAGTTGGAGTTTCTGGCAGCCCTTTATCTGCTGTATGATTGCAATTGTTTTCTCTTTCACCTGATATTGATGTACCTGGGATATATTTAGGCCTTAACCTTGTGAGGTGCTCTGGAGCAGCAGAATTTTATGGACAACTAAGTGATGTATGTTTGTCTGCTTTTCTGTTCTAGACCAGCTGCATTTATTTTTGCAATTTTAGAGTTTGAAAATTCTGTCAGCTGGGCATAGTGATTCCTGCTCTTTGTATCCATCTACAGAACAGGATAGCTTATGGTTTTCTTGGGAAAGTTTATTTTTTACTTGAAGGTTTGAGGCCTAGGACATGTTTCAGCTGGAAAAACTGTGAGGTTGTTACAGCATAACTTTGCTTTTTGCATCTGAAGACTGGCTAGGCTTTTGTATGTGGTCAAGTTTTCTAGGCTGAAGCAGAATAAATTATACCATGTCCAGATATAATGAAGAAACTTGGCTGTAATGTGCTGTGTAATTCTTTTTCCTTTTTTTCATGATAAAGGGGGAGGCAACTAGGGTCTAATGTGTGTCTTGGGGAATTGTGGCGCATGAAACCTGTTCACAGTGAGATCCAGTAGACTTGCAAGTCTTGAATGAAATCTTCTGTTAATTCTGATTCTAAAATTGCTTTGTTTTCTTCTGTACATCCCTGTGCTCTTCTGCAGTCCAGAACTGCGGGTAACGTCCAGCAGTGTATCAGCTGTCCTGCAACACATGTTTTCAGTAGTAAGCAGGACTAAAGAAGGTCAGGGGTCTCAGAGCCAACTGGTAAGACTTTTTGCATACTAGGTTTGTACTTATCCTTCTGGTTTTCTGACAAGTGAAGCAGAGTAGATAAGCAGCCCGCAGATCTTTGAGATAATTGGAATGAAAATGAAATGAATGAAAACATTCTGGTCTGCCCACAAGGACTAGACTAACTCGTGTGTGTAGCAAGACAGCTCATCTATTAAAAAAAAAACAAAAAAAACCAAAACTTAAACAAAAACAAACCAATCAAAAAACCCCACAAAAATCCCAACAACCTCAGACCCCAAAACACTAGAGAGGCTCTTTTGGGCTTGGAGTAGAATCTAAGCAGAGCCACACCCTTCAGGTCTATAGCCTTCATAGTTCTGGTTTGGTTTTATTTTGTGAGTGGATTATCCTGTCTAGACTCCTGCTTTGACTTGGAAGCCAAAATAGAAGCAATAAAGCTAGCTGGCTGCTTAGCAGGTGACAAACCTTCTCTGAAGTCCTCTTAATTTGTTAGGGCCCATTTCTCCATGCTGCCTCTCCTGACTTACTCCTCAGTAAGTTTTGCAAGTTTCAGATACAGCTCTGCTAAATTTAGCCTGCCAGATGCCTTCAATAAGCCTGAGCCCAGCTATCAGTTACATGGAGATCTGTTTCAGTCAGGCACATCCCTCTGGGGAGAGACTTGCACTATTTAAAGTTGAATGAGACTGAGATTCTTACAGCATTAAGAGACTCAAAATTCGCCCTTTTTCTCCCTCGTGTTGGCTCAAAATTAGTGTTCAGCACTTGGTATTCCCAGGGAGTGAATTTGTGTTTCCTCTTGAACTGTGGCTGCCTCTTGAGCTGTCATTCTGTATAGCAGATCTTCTTTGGTGTGTGCTGAGCAGCGAAAGGCAGTCCTAGCATAAGTAACGCTAATGTCCCATGTAGCCTGGGTTATTTCCACCAATATCAATGTAAGACATTGTAGGAAAAATACACTCTTCAAATCACGGCTCTGGAAGCTGCAGGCAGAGCAGTGCAACTGCAGCAGGACTAACTAGATTGTGTTTGGTCCTGCAAAACATGTGAGGCTTTTTCTAGCCAGTGCCTGGAGGATCTTAGGACACTGGCATGCAAGAGCAGGAGTGTTAATGCCAGTGCTCTGGGCACGCATCCAGTTTCAGGAAATGGCGCCTGTCACCTCACTAAAGTCACACTTCTGTTCAGATTTGGTGGATCACTCTTCATTTCCGCTCTTACATCGCTGAGCAGCGTTGCTGTGCACTTTTAACATATAGCAGCAAATGCACCAGGAATCCATCCCCTTTACTAGTGAATTCTCCAAGTATTTTTTTCCCCAGTGACCAAGTTATGGAATGTGGCAGTCGTGAAAAATGCAAACGTAGTCCTAGGATATGTCAGAAAAATGTTTCCAGTAGTGACAGGAAAATTTACTGTAATTGGACAAGACAATAGTGTTGGGCTGCTGTAAGCAGTTTTGGTAGCCACATTTAAGGAAAATCAACTTTATCAGAAGGGAATGTAAGGAAGAGCTAGTATGACAATAGTAGGAATTAAGAGGCAGTGTTACAGGAAGAGGCCAGGAGCTTGACTGAAGTTAGAGGAAAGGTATGAAGAGATGATGATAACTCTCTGAAAAGGCCTGTGCAATGGTACCCATCATCTCCAGACAGCATAGAGGTAGATTTGAGTACACGGGAATAACTAACTGAGAATAATGGTAGCTTGGGAATAGCCTTACAATGGAAGATGTTTAAGTGGCTTCAGAAGGCTGGTATTCCATTGAGAAGAGTGCATGGATTTGTAGAACACTGTAGCAGTAAGAGGCCTGACCTGATAAGCCAGGAGTCCTTCATTCCTCTGTGCTAAAAACGATTGCTTGGGATGTGGTGACTGACTTGTCGAGAAACTTTGACATCTAAGATGGAGTACAGCTGACTATTGCATCTTCCATGGAGTGCCATTTGAGCTGTAGGGTGCCAATACTAAGTATGGATCTTCTTAGGAATATTAGTGGCATCGTAAGGTCAAATAATTTGTAAAGGAAGGGCATGTTCCTTCTGGGCACTTCAGGTTCTTTACACATCTTTATGTTCTCTCATGCTAATTTGAGCTTGTAATTGAATTTTTTTCTTCTCAACAGCAGAGGATGAGTGTTTCTGGTACATCCTCTACTGAGTTGAAATGTGCAGGACTGGCCTAGTCAGACCTTAGCTGACATAGTAAACTTACTTAAGTTACTGATTTGGCTGAGACTTAACTTGAAGAAGTGGGTCTAGTTGTAAACAGCTGTTAAAAACAAGCCAACAAAAAATAAAAGGACCCCCACCAGGCTGCTTGCTTTACTCTGGTGAAAAGAAGGGAGTCCTTTGTTTTAGGTGCTTTGTCTTAGCTATTTGGAGTAGTTTTATTAAGTCCTTAGGAGCAAAGTGCATGCTGTTCTCTGCACGATAAAGTGTAGCACAATATCTCTAGACTGTGTTCACAGATGTACTGGATAATCTCCATCCCTGTCCTCCTCTTGCACGATACTTCCAGTTTAGACCGGGGTGAGCTGGCACTTCTGCTCAAGAACCAATTAGTTCTGCCTATGGCAACCTTTTTTCTCTTCTTTATGCTGGCAGAGGACCTGTGTGGTGAACCCAGTCAGGGAACTGATGTGGGTTAAAATGAAACCTTTCTTTTTTTGTCCAGGTTAGTTTTAATGGGTGTTGGCTCACCACATTGTTGCACAAATGTTTGTGCCAGCAAGAGGATGGAAATGAGTGGCTCGGGAACAGCAAGACTGCTGCTTTCAGCAGCAGTGCCAGCTTTCCCATGATTTTACTCAAGGCCCCAGTGGCACTTTTGCCACACTGTCCTCAGGCAAAATGATGAATTCTCATTATTGGGTCTTCCTTTCCATGTTCTTATTTAATTTACGTATTAAATGGTTTTGTGCATAATAGATGTGGTGCTGATTTAATCAGCCAGTGCTATACAGTAAAGTAATTTATGGTTTGAGTACACACTATTTAAACAGATACATTTAGCGTATTGATTTATGCTTCCTGCAGTGTTTTTCCAACCTCTTTCATATTATTCTTCAGGATAAGATACTGTGTCCCTGGTGCAATTCTCACAAGGACAAACCAGATAGTGACAGAGCACAGGAGACAAGCAGCAGGAGATGGCAGGAGGCAGCAGTGAATGTGGCAAGTGGTGAGAGACAGGGGGGAAGTCCAGGGGCTTGAGGAAATGTGTCAGCAAGTGCCTTTTAGCCATGTAGTAACAGAGCTCATTTATCTGGCCTGATGCCAGCCTCAGAGGTGATGTCTTGGCTCAGCAGCTCCCAGCCTAAGACTCCACTTCTGCATTTATTTATTTGTTCTCTGTCTGAAACCTTCTTGGTGGAGATCCATTTTCTGGCCATGTTCCCTTTCTTAGCCATCTTGTCCTGGCTGCCTGTGGTAATATATTTTTGTCCTGTTGCACTGTCATCATAAATATTTCATAGTGACTGTCTTCTAATGCCTGGTTTGTTTGATTAGTAATGAATTAATCTTAAAATAATACTAGAAAACACTACCTGGTGACAGTCTTTGTCAGGGATTTTTGCTCAAAAGGAGATGTGGTGTATAGCAACTTTGTTGTGAGTTCCTCATGCTAGCATTGCTGACCTACTGGAACTACTGATACTTTTTTGTATCACCGAGGTTAATATTGTAATATTTGTATTACCAAGGTTAATATAGTGTTATTTGGAGAAGAGGTCTAGGCTTTCAGTAACTGGGTATGAATGTGAGGTTTGTCTCTTCCCTTACTGACCTCCTGCACTGCAGCTCATCTGACCTAGCTGGGCACTTGAGACCTGCTCCTTTTGGTTTCTGCCTTCATGCAGACTGCAGCAAAAGGGGCTCTTCAGTCTTCTCTCCTAGTACAAGGTTACTGAGGTACCCTACTCCAGCAAAACTCTTTCACGGGCATAAATATACCCAGGAACCCACATGGCACAGTTTTACTCCTGCCCTTTGTGAGGAAAAGGCAGCAACGCTGCTGGCTGGGATCAGAACTTGCCTTCTGTGAGCCTGAAGAAGCCTTGCTGTGCTAGGCTGAGCAGTTGTGCCAAGCTGGGCATAAAACAAGTACTACAGTTTCTCCACCATCTAATAACTTTGATTGCATGCTTGTTTACACTGGGAGTACTTCTGTAGTGTGAGAACATCATCCTTATTAGCTCGGGACTTACTTTGTGTTGGAATATAGTTCTCAAAGGGACTTCTGTAAATGGCCATACATGAAGAAAGGAATCTTGAGGGCAAACAGTGTCTTTACTGCTGCTTGGGCAGAAAAAAATCTGGTTGCCCTGTATCTATTCAATAAAACAGGACTGATATGACCCTAGAATTGTGGGCTTTCCTAATTCCGTATGCATTGGCTTTGTACCTGACTACGTATTCTTTTGGGAAAAGATTTTGATTATCGTGGTCTTTTTTATTTTTCATTCTTGGAATCCCTGTTAAAACTGCTTGCACTTACCCAAGGATAATTAATCCCTTGCTTTTTAATTTTATTTTCTTTTTAAAAAATTTTCTTCTGTGTGTATAATGTTTCTGTAAGGAAGTTAGTCTTAGAAAAGATGGAAGCTTGGTCTGCTTCTCAGTATTTTAAGGTTGTGGTTCTGCTCTCAGCAGGAACAGAGAGTTTAGTGATGCTCAAAGTAGATGCAGATATCACCTTGAGAAGGACACACTTGAATATTAACAGTCTTAATATATTTGTTGCGTGCAGTACTATTGTTTTTTAGAGACAGATGTCTACTAATGACTTTGTCTGAGCAAAAGCTTTATATTGATGGGGATAAAATTGAGGCTGTCTTTGAAGCATGGATAAGGTCTTCATTTCTTTGATCTCTGTTCTAGCTTCCTGTCTCTCCCATATTTTCTTTAGGGTTTTTCTTTTTTTTTTCTTGTGATCTTGATGATCAGAGGGGAAATGAGTGGGGTAATATTAAAGCTAATACTTCTGCAGAGATCCATGTTCTCCAGTCTCCCACCCAGGAAAACCACACATATACTATGGTACATTAGTGTTAAGTGTGGCCTGAGAAACTTCTGACTGTGTAGAACTGACTGAAATTAGGTTTAGGACTTAAATCAGCCACCAGCATAAAACTTGATTGTATGGGTTGCACATGGCAGTTCAAATATGTATTGAGCTGACTATTAGGTGGGACAGTTCTCTAAGCATAACCAAAATAATTAATCTTGGGTGTCCTTAAAACTGTTGCAGTATGTCAGATGTTAAGCATGTTTTGATTTGTTCCAGTAGCCGGATCGAGCTGGGAGATGTGACGCCACACAACATTAAGCAGCTGAAGAGGCTAAACCAGGTCATTTTTCCTGTCAGCTACAATGACAAGTTCTACAAGGATGTACTGGAGGTTGGCGAACTTGCCAAACTAGGTACAAATGTTCTTGCCAGTAATTGTGGGCTGTGGTGGCAGAGGTGGTCATCATTGCTATCCATAATGGTTTTGAATAGCAGCTCCTTCTATTTAGTTGTTTTACATCATGAAAAATAACTGTTTAAGAACCTCAAAGAAGCCGCAGAGGGTCTGTGTTCTAAGTAGATTACATCCCACTGGGAATAGGCATGTTTTCTGTTCCAGAAGAAAACAGTTGTGCATTGCCAGCTTACCTCCTGATGTCATTGCTGGTTGGTGTGAACTGTAATAAGCAACCACTGTGTCAAAGCAGCACTGGTGACTTCATTCCAAGCGTGGATCCACAATGTATGTTATTTTATCTGGATAGGAGAATTAACAAGAGGGGAGGGAGGAAGATATGGGTTGTAAATGAAAGAGCTGTATGTGTAGTTTGAGACTTGTTACTGATAAATCTTTGTTTCCCTCCCTGGCAGCCTATTTCAATGATATTGCAGTGGGAGCAGTGTGCTGTAGGGTGGATCACTCCCAGAACCAGAAGAGACTGTACATCATGACACTTGGATGCCTGGCACCCTACCGAAGGTTAGGAATAGGTAAGGAGGGTCTTCCTTTGTATCTGAGGCATCAAAGAAACCAGATTGCTGTCCAGCTTTCTAAATGCTCTTTCAGATTTTTAACCAAGTTAGTGCTCTTTGGACTACTGACTTCTTTGGAAGGGACATGGGAGAAGAGTATGATTTATCATGCACTCGTTCTTCCCTGCCTTACAGAAATGAACCTTTTGTAGAAGCTTTTAATTCAGGATTTCAGATTACTTTAATCTTCATCATATTATCATACTGTGATGTAAATACTCTGTTTCTGTGGATGTGAAAATTGTTGCAGAGAGAGATGAAATAATTTGTCAGAGATATGTAGCCAGTATGCAAGTCATACGTAAGTCGAACACAGCATTCCTTCATTGTCTTCTCCGTTCACTCTTCTAAATGTAGAGACTTTCTATTTATTTTGTCTTTATCACTACTGATTATTGCTGCTCAGGGGTAGCACCTGCTTTTTGTCTATACTGCATTTAGTTCTTTGCTCCACATTGCAAACCCATAGGACAGATTAATCAAGACCTACAGTAACCTGTTTGCTTTGACAAACTGGATTGAAAAGATAACTTTATCTTAATTTTACTAGGTCTTTAGTAGAAAAGCTTACTAGTGCCCTCACTGCTTTATACAATGTTTTGGCTGTATTTTGAGCTGAGTTTGAGACCTTGAAATTAGTACTAAAATAAGCTGATTTATACATATGTTTCTGGGCTGTTGTGATTTTTATTTCTTCTTCTAAGAAACAATGAATTAAGATTTATGAGCAGTCAGAGAGAGTGAAATACTTACACATCATGTTTTATTTGCCCTTCCTAGTTTTCACACTCTATAATTTTAGTCTACCTACAGTTAACTTGCCTCTCCTCAGGGAAGCACCTAGCTAAGTACAGACTTAATTGTACCCTTTTAGTTTTCTTAAGTATTTCTTTGTCTTTTGCCAGGAACTAAAATGTTGAATCATGTCTTAAACATCTGTGAAAAAGACGGCACTTTTGACAACATCTATCTGTGAGTAAATGAGTTACACTCGTGCACTTTTGGGGAGATGATAGAGATAGATATGGGAGTGAAAGGATGGAGATCTGATTGTGGGTTTAGTGTATATTTTAGTGGGGTCATGGAACATCTTGTAAGTACTAGCGGGAAAGCCGGGGGTCATATTCCAGGCTTGTTGTGTAATACTGAAAAAAACAAAAGTGTGCTTGCTTTAGAAAGGGTTCTGCAAATTTGCTGAATTTGTAAGTAGTTTAGTTACAAAATTATGTTCCAGAGCAAAATTCTACTGTACGACAAAAAAAATCTTTTTAGAAAGGATTTTATTTTTATCATACAAGGTCATCTTCAGAATGGAAAATACTGCAAGTTTTGACGCATTTGCTTTCTGTCTTTTATGACAGCACTCTGTGGGTTAGAGTATCAGAGATGTTTGCAAACACTCTAAGTTTACATTCAGTAATAAGGCCCAACTGCTATTCCCTTTCTTGCACACTGCCAGGTCAGCTATTTGTGCAGCAACACAATAAACTAGATCACTGCTCTGACCCAGCTGGGGAAGCTGTTTTCCATTCTGTTTCTGGGTGTTGTTTTTTCCTTTTAGTGTGTTTTGGGGGTTTTGAGAGTGGTTTTCTTGTGCTTTGTTTTGTTGTTTTTGTTGTTTGTTTGTTTGTTTGTTTAATCAACTGCATGTCTGCATAAGCACGTGGCATGATGCAGACAAGAGAACAAGCACTGGGGTAGAGGGCAGTCATCCCAGTAGGCCCCCTGGAAACAGAGTCTGAAATCCATAAATGCCAAAACTGTGCTTTTCCTTTGCTGCTGGTTTCATACTTCTGCTTTTTCCTGTGCATTGGTGTCTGTGTGGTTACCAAGTGAGCTGATGCAGTTTTTGGCCTGATGGCTTCTCTGAGCCAACTCCTTCATGTCTGTCACTGCCTTGGCCATCACACCAGTGCAAGCACGATGCACTGCTAGGGACGGTCCCACAGCAGGTACAGCTTGGGCACTCCCTCAGAACTGCACCCTGAATGCTTGCCAGGACTGTGGAAGATGCTTTGTGAGGAGTGTTTCATACACTGTTATCACTGTAAATGGAGTGACTTTCTTCTCAAACTTAGTCCACTTCTGCCACAGAGATGAGGACTCTTCCATGTCCTCTCCTGTTGTTGCTTTGTGCCGTCTCTGTAAGAGGAATGTGTTTTAAAGAGATGGCTGAGTAAAATTGGTTTTGGCTCATTATTCCTGCTCTCCTGCCTCAGGAGAGGTGGTAATGAATTCTCTGAGATACCTGCTAATGGGACAGAGGCTTTCCTTTTTACTTTTGCAAGTTACTGTGTGCACAGTGAAGGAACTATTTGCTGGTTCTAATGCAAAAAAAACCCCCTTCATAATCCTTCTTTACACTTCCCAGACTAAGGATTCTGGCATCACAATAAGTAGCCCCCAAAACTGGGCTAAAGTTCTGTTAGTGGCCCATTGATTTTATTACTGTGTCTATTGCTTGTGCATTGTCTATCTGAACATATTATGCACCTTAGCATCAAATTTGATATCAGTGCCTAAATTTGTCATTATAATAAAGGTCCCTTTTAGCTTTTTAGGGCTTATTGGGCTTAACACTAAGATCTTTTGTTTTGTTCTGCTGTTAATTCCACAGTTACTTTGGTTCTGTGGTTATGCAGTGTGTTGTCATGACAAAGTGATTCATGAACTTGTGCGGTGTCCACTGAATTTTGGGGGTGTTTAATGAATGCCTTTTGCTGAGCCAAACATTTTTCATTCTTTTCTCTCTTTCTTATTTTTTCTTTTCTTTTTTCTAAACAAAACTCATTAAAATAAATGTCCTAGTCACTTAGGATAAAGAACTGATGGCTCTTTGTTTTGGAGACCTTGAAACATGCTAGCAAGATCTGTAAAACTCTAGGCGAAGTACATGCAAGGGAAAAGGACTTTGTAAATTCATAGGACTTTTTGTATTACAGCTTTTTGTGAGGAGAGAGGAGTAGTTAGAGTAGAGCAAGGTGTTAAAATCATATCAAACACCATTGCCAGTTGTATGTTACGGTATGTTGGGATCATCGCTGAGACAACTCCTCTGGTCCCCTGCAAAGTGTTACTACGGGAGGTTAAAGTTGGCTTTATAGTGAAACTGTGTTTCATATTTCCATAAAATATCTGCCATATTGCTTTATTAAGAAAATGGAAATTACTGTGGTAGTAATGCTTCGGAGTCTCTCTGCTATTTTGTCTTCCTTTAGAGAGTTTTACTGAGGGGAAACATTTACTACTATAGACTACCATGGGCCATCCAGGAGCTGAGTGTTAGCCCAGAACTGAACTGGGGAGACCAACATTTCCAGTCTTGGATTTCCACCACTGTTCCTGTCTCTGTTGAGATAGCTGCTTTTCTTGTCTTTAACCATTCTGAGTATGGAGGCAGAATATTGACCCCTGTCTCTCCATGCCCTTTTCTGCTCCAGGCACGTCCAGATCAGCAACGAATCTGCAATTGACTTCTACAGAAAGTTTGGCTTTGAGATCATTGAGACGAAGAAGAACTACTACAAGAGGATAGAGCCCGCAGATGCTCACGTGCTGCAGAAAAACCTCAAAGCCCCTTGTCTTGGCCAGAACGCAGAAGTGCAAAAGACCGACAACTGAACAAAACCCCAGCGGACACTTTCTTGCACTTGCTTGTCGCCAAATAAGGAAAGAGAGGCCTCTTTTTTTTTTTTTTTCTTTTTTTGATTGGTTGGTTGGGGTTTTGTTTTTATTTTGTTGGGTTTTTTTACTCCACCCCTTCATCTGAATTTTTTTTCTTGACCTCTCTCCAACAAAATGTAACGCTTCTTCCAAGGATTGTCCGGTTATGTTTGGGGTTGGGGTTTGGTTGGGTTTGGATTTTTTTTTTTTTTTTTTCCTAGCTCTCCTTTCTGGTGTTTTGTTTTGTTTTTTTGGGGGGGCAGGGGGACTGTTCTTTTGTTTTTGTTCTCTGTTGGGGTGGGAAAAGGTGTGCAGATCTCTTTTAAGTTTGAGGTGTGGAGGACTTGAGCAGGTTAATCCTGATGACAAGTTTCCTTCAGAATTATTCTTTCAGTAAGCAGAATGTAAACCCAGTGGGGGGGGAAAGGCAAAGCAATATCTTGTCCTTTGACTCCTACATTATTGTGTTTTTTATAACCTACAGGGTACTTTACTCTCCCCCAACCTTTGAATGTTACTTCAGTACTTCCCACTCTTCCTCTTAATCCCCCCACCTCAAAAAAGTGTATTTAGTTCTTCTCAATATTTTTGAGTATGGCTTTTTCCTCTTATCTTTTGCTGAGAAGGGTGGGCTACTTTACCATACCTTTTCACTCTGCCTGGGCTGATCTTTTTGAATGCTTTTTTTAAATACTCCTCACCCAAGCTGGTGCTACACTTCTTAACTGACTGAGAGGAGGATTTAGAGTGGTCTTTGTTTTTTGTTATTTTCATTTACCCAACTCCCAGCAGACTTTTGCCAGCGTAAGAGCTAGATCTGGTGTTGGCAAGAACAACCTCGTAAAAATACGAATCCTGAGGCAACACCCTTGCTTTAAAAATGGGTGAAATTCTTCAGGGCTCATAGAGAGTTAGTTTAATCTGTGTTGTTGGGATGGAAAAAGTGACTGTGACCACCTTACCAGCTTTGATGACATAAGGCAAGCACCTGTCTCCAGATAACTTTGTTACAGCTACTGAATCTGTGGTGACAGATGTAAGGGTTGAGGAAACCAGGCAGCAAGGCTAAGAAGGCAGACATGAATCTGACCCTAATCACATAGCTTTGCAGGGTCTCCTGGATTTGCTTGGGATTGGCTTGACTTGCTGTGTTTATGAGCTCCTTTGGGAGGAGGTGGTGAAGAACTGCACGGTTTTGCTCCTTTGAAGATTATTTCCCCTTTCCCCCGTTCAGTAGTAATAATGCAGTTCTCCTCTGGTGAGAGGGTGTTCGTGGAGCACCGGAGAAAGCAGCGTATATTAGAGCATTTTATGGGTTTGGAAAATAGGCTGGCTGGCTTCTTCCTAGTGCTGTAACTTTGAGGTTACAGTAAACTGTACTAAGCTCTGCTTTGCATCCTTCCATGCTTTGTTTGCGTGAATACCAGTGCTCCTTTCTAGGCACTGTTGCCAGCAATTTTATGTATGCCAATATAAATACCAACTTGAGCTTGGACTCTTCTCCAAGCATCTGGGAAAGTGCACTGAGCTGAGACAACACCAACCTGTCCCATCCCCCATGTAGATGCTGAACTGTATTCTTTTCCTGTTTGTTTTTTAAAGTTTAGATCTGCATCTTGAATTCTTCTGCTCTGAAAGCCTCCAACCTGTAGTGTGCATTGCAGCATACATCTGGTTTAGTAGGTGCTGTCCAGTCCTTAGAGGGTGACTTGGGAACCAAGGATTCCAAAACGGGAATTGCGGTGAGGCAAGGGATGGCACCCCTCACTGCACATTAGTTACGTGGTCTTTGATATTCCAGGGGTTACTACGAGCTGCTACACAATTACTCCCTCTTTGACAGAGGTGTGTAGCATTTGTTGGAGTTCATCTTGACAGACCTGCACTGGAAAATGGCTTCTTAATTTGCTGAGTTTGCACTAATGGAGTCTTGGAGAGGGGCAGGTGGCCAACCCCAGCCCGTCTGCATGGCCTGAGCGCCTGTGTTTGCAACACTCGGTGGCAGACTCTGGCTAGCAAGATGCATACGGTTCCCTTGGCCAGAGGCAGCCTAGTTTTGGCAAAAGCTTATTGTCAGTACAGCAAGGACCTGCTCGTGGTGGTGAAGTTGGCAGTCCAGCATCTTTCTAGAAGGGGATGTATCGAAGCACAATTAGCTTGTCATATGCCAACATAGTTTCCCTGGCCATCTGTAGACCAAACCAAGAGACGTATGTGGAGGGAGAGAGAGATAGTATTGTATTTGAAGATGTTTGTGCAGCACAGCTGTAACTCAGACCATAGCTGCCTCTGGTGCCAAGCAAAGTGCTCTTCATTCTTCTAGAACTAAGTGGTAAGTGTTTGGGTTGGGTAGATGGGTGTGGGGATATGAACTCTTAGGATTTGCTGTTGTTGTAGGCTTCCACAAATCAGTGTGTTTCACAGACAGTTTTTCTTCAGGTTCAAGAGTACAAGTCTGATGTCTGAACTTACTTGGATTAACCTTTGTTTCTGTCTCTTTTTGCTTTGGGCTGCCATCATTCTATGAATGTATCCATGAGAACAATTCTTAAAGCTCCTATTCCACAGCAGACCTGCCTCATTGTAACTTCTGATGAAATATTTTGTAGGAGGTGGAAGAGAGAATAAATCTAAGACACCTTTTCCCAGGCTATTAATCCTGGAAAACAGTTGCTGAATCTTGAATCCAAGATTTAATCTGAATCTTAAGAAAACTGTGTTCCCTGTACATGGATAAGGGCAAGTGAAGGTCAGTAGTTCTGGATGACAAACAGTTGTATTTTATTAGTCTATCAGTTGTGTTGAGTGAGGGAGGAGAGTGCTGTATTTTAGTGCTGTTACCCAGAGACACTGAAATTGTGTGAAGTATGGGCTTACTGCAGAGAACTTCAGTTACTTTGATTGTTGCTGCAGGAGGACATCCTTCTAGCTTGAAAATAACAGCTTGTGAACAACTAAATTTTTCCAAAGTTGGGAGTTTAAGTGGGGGGAAAAAACCCACCAGCACCTCCTGTTCTGGATGAAGATCTAGCAAGAAAAATGTATGTGACTAACAGCTTTAGAGTGTAAATTGTGTATATACAAGTTATTCCTGAATCTCTGCAACTGGCTTTGTCATACATCGGTCGAAGTATGAAGATATTACCTACAAAAAGACTCCTACTTGAGAAAACCATGGTACAGGAGAAAAAGAATCATCCAGAAGAGTGATCCCTCATTTTTGGGAGGGGGAAGGGAGAGAATGTATTTAGTGTATACAGAAACTGGCTGAGTTTACATGATGCAGCTAATGGTTAAACCTGCCAACTAAATATGACATACCGTTACAATTGAAACAAACTTATGTGATATTCTGTTAAATCTTGATGGTGCCCTGTGTCTAGTAAAAATTTGATACCCCAAATTGTTTTATTCTCCCCCATGTTGTAATCCAGGGTCAGCTGCTATGCACAATGTCTGTGTTTTGTAAAGTGTTTGCTGACTTGGATGTTTCTTTTGAATCTGCAAATGCTTCCTGATTAATTTGGCTAAGACCACCCCTGGTCTCTTGAGTTAAGATTTAGTGAAAGGTATATTGTATGCAGTTTACAGATGCATTCTCAATGTTACAAGTTAAGTTGCAGGGGGAGCAAATTCTTTACAATAAGATGGTCCATTTTTAATCTATATCATTGCCCTTGTTGTACATCAGGAGCATGTTTTTGTTTTTCTCAAACTCTTTAGAAATACCGTTCAGAATAAACGTGCACTATTTGAGTTATGTCATTTACAACTTGTCATGTGCATTTTTTTGCTGTCCAGCTGTTTCCTTCTGAAATCAGATATGGACTGTTCTTCAGATGTTTCATAAACTGTGTTAACTCAGAAGACTTCTAACATGAACTGTGAGTTGGGCTGCTGTGATGAATGCCAAGGGTGTCTGACAACTGTGCAGAGCGAGGTCTGTTTGTATGTTTTCCCTGAAGTTATGAGCCTTTCCTTGGAAATCCTCTGTCTTGTGGGGTAGGAGGGAGGAGAGGAACTGTTCTGGGATATTTTTGTTTGATTAGTGAGCAGTTTGGAAACAAACAGACCAGGTGTCAAGAACTCTGGTTTGGGCTTTATAGGTTAAAAAGTTTAAAAGATTCACATTAGCTGCTAGTTATTGCCTTTCAAAGACCACGGTCTTTGAAAAACTATTTTCCATACTTGTAAAAGTGACTAGTCTTGAAATGCAGCACATACTCTTCCATACTGACTTTTCTCAGAAAGGTTTTTAAGTAAAACTCATCTCTCTTAACAATTCCAGTCTCCTCTGTCAAAGCCATTTTTTGTCTGTAATTTCACCGTGCTCCTCTTCTGCTTTGAAGTGCCATTTATGAAGTGATGAGGTTGCACTCTGGTCCAGGTTCTGGAGGAAAAGAGGTGTTTCTCTAAATATTCTATAGTGTATTCTGTTGACTTATTTAAATTCCTCTAGAAACTGCTTTATCAACAGATGGAGTTGCTGCATTCATTAGAATAACGTGCAAAAGCAAAGCTCAGGTTCTGAAACTTGTCTGTAGTCTTGAGTGACTGCTTCCAGCTGCCTTCCCCGACCTCTGCTGGAGGGCCTGGAAGTCACAGCTGGAAGTGAAGTGCTACCAGAAGTGCAGCCTTCATCACTCTAGCCTCACCAGCAGCTGCAGAGGCTGGAAAACCTTTTCTGTGCTTAAACTTCTGCAGCTGTTCTCCAAACCATTCGGCTTTTATTGTTTTGTGTTTCTTTCCCTCTCCTTCCTCATTCCAGTTGCCTCTTAGAACAACCTGTACAGTACTAGACAACTGAGTTATCCTTTGCAGGAAAACTAGCAGGTACCCATGATAATTTATCATTATGCCCTTTCCCGAAGCTGTGCTGGTTCTACAGGCACTCCCATTCCGCTCACTGCATTCAAAACTTGGGTATTTATGGTGCCTCTGTAATCACCCCAGGTGTGCTGTTATCTCTTATTTGTACAACTGCTTAAAGAACAGTTACCACACCAGGATCAAGTGAGTGAGTGGTCAGTCATTCATTTCACGTGGAACACTGGGATTGTTCTGTCTTTTAATCAGATCTCTGTCCCTGTGAGGACATTATCCTCTGATCCTGCAGTATCTTAGATTACTCTAAAAAATCCCTGTCCAAAAGCTCTTACATGAAGTCCTTTTGAGAATCTACCAAACCAATCTTGTCAAGTGAGCGTTGTCATCTGTTTTTGGCAGTACTACTTTCCTTTCCATACAGGTTTTCTAAATCTATTCAGCCCATCTAATCCAGCTGCTTTGTAAGGGACAAATGACTTGCCTAATGTTCTTTTCTCTTGCCCCTAAAGAGGCATCAATTCAAACAGATAATGGAAAGGTTACTCTATCCCTCTCTTTTCATTCTGCCGCCTTTCCTCCTCCCCAGTGCCTTAACACTGTAAAAGCATTCAGCTTTGCTACAATTCTGCCTGAAGGCATTGTGGCACCACCAGCTGAAGCTCTCTAAACTGCTGAGTTGCCAGCTTTCTTTCACTCCCTTGAATGTACATGACCCATAGTCCAAGAAACTCCCGCCCCGGGAAGGATGCACTGACCTATGTTCTGATTGCCTGTCAGCTGCTGTATCACATCATACAGGCTTAGGCTGGTACTGCTCACTGCGTTATTTAACCTAAACCTGCACTACAGCCAAGAATTTTTAAAAAAAATGTTCAAAAATTGCACTCAAGTTCTTGGTTAAAACTATCTGAAATAAAGCTGAAAAACTTCACTTGTCAAAAGAACAGCAAATTATCTATTCAATGTAAAGCTTTTCTTCCAAGTATTTATACAAAAGTTGGTTTTTAAAGTTAAAAGTTTTCTTTTAACCATCTTGCCACATAGTTGTAAATTTATATTCTCCAAGAGAAACAGGCTACTGATACATCATAGCAGGTTCCTGTTGGATGTGATTTCACCTGTGGATTTTGCCTGCTGCCGGATTTTTGCCACAGTATTTCAGATATTTAACCCTGAACTGGTATTGACCATTTATGACCTCAAACACACTATAGAGCACAAAGAGTGTCAGAAGGTAAACTTAGTTTTGCTGCTTTGGACAGGGGTGGCTATTTAGTGAAAATCCACACCAAAAAAAGCACACTACCCTTTAGAAGAGAAACTTCCCCCCTCAGTTTATTATGGAATAAATTGATGGAGCAGTGGTATTTCAGATTTCTCGTCTTCCAGTTTGGTTATGTCATATCAGAACCGAAGATGATGAAAAGCAAACAAATGCATTTACATTCCTACTTTACACTTTCAAGCTGGTATTTATAGCAAAGTTAGAATTCCTCTGCAAAAACAGCTTGGGCCTCAATTTTCCTCACAGCTTGCAAATGGGCTTTTCACTTCATGTCAGCTGCAAGGTTATTTTGCAAGTGGCAGCTATTCAAAATAAAATGGTTTGGGTTATTTAACATCTGATTGCTGTTATGACTCATTTCAGCAGCAGAAGAGTTCTTGGACACTGTTTCAGAAACTTGCCCCTGCTCTTTTATATTGTAAGAAGGCATATGGATATGAGATGCTTTCTCTGGGAAGCTGCCTTATGGATGATAATTGAATGAGGCATTAGAAGGAAGTAAAAAGTGAGGTAGTGGGGAGTTGTTAATGATCCACAGTCCCTCATTTCGTGGATAAAACGACACTTTTCCGAAACTCTGATTTAACTCATGAGGAAGATGGATGGAGTGCCTTCTTCCCCAGAGCTAAGCGTGAGCAGAGCGTGTGACAAAGTTAAGGAAAAACGTCTATAAAAGCATCAGTCATAGCACAGAACAGTCACAGGACGTGGCTGGGCTCCTCGGGAACAGCTCCATGTGGCAAATCTTTAGCCAGCCTTTATCTTTGCTCTCCATTCCGTTCCAGAACGCTGCTTGCCGAGGGCGCGGGGCGGCGGTTCAGCGCACAAACGCTGTCCCACTCTGCCGAGATCTCCCACAGCGAGCGTGAGGTCGGCGAAGGGCAGCGCCCGCGTGATTCTCGCCTGGCAGGACGCGATTGTTCCAGCTGACAGCAACGCACACGAAATCGCACACGGTCCGTTCCCCGAGGCCGATGGTGCCGCGCAGAACCGACCCGACGCCGCAACCCTCCCGGTCCCAGCGCGGCCGCTGCCCCTTTAAGAGCTGCCGCCCGCCCCTCCGCGCGCCTCTTCCCGCTGCGCTCATTGGCCGCCCGGGACGTCGCTCCTCGCCAGTTCCTGTTTCGGCCACCTTACCCTGTTGACGCCAGTCTCTGCCTCCCTGCCCTCTGATTGGTCCGTGCCGTCAGTGTTTGTGGCGGCGATTGGTCCGCGCCCGATCCGCCCAGCCCTGTCTCGCTTGGCCCAGGCACGCAAAGCCTGCTGCCAGCCTACCAACCACACCGCATACTTCTGGAGGACTGCGCAAAGCTGAGGGGCAGCTCTGCCTTCTCCCTCTTGCGCCTCNGATGCCGTGGGGCCGGTGCCCCTTTGTCCGGCCCAGGTGTGCCCGGCCCGGCCCGGGCAGGGGCGCAGCTGCAGAGCGCGGGCGGCCCTTGGCGCTGCGGCCCCCGGGCCGCCGTGACTCGGTGGCGCTGCCCGGGCTCTGCTCCCCGGGAGTAGAGTTGTGCGGCTGCGGGGGCTGCCCGCGCCGGGGCCGGGGCTGGGGCCAGGTGAAGTCGCGGGGAGCAGCGGTGCGGGTCTGGAGGGGCGGCGTGTTTTTATCGCTTTGCGGTCTTGGTGCGGGGAGACAATTGAGCGTCCGTCGCCGTTCGGGGAGTTCGCTCCGGAGGCGGCAAGAGGTGGGCGCTGCGCCGCAGCCCCGCGCGTTCGCGGGATGCGGGATGTGCTGTGCTCGGGCTGAGGGGCAGCCCAGCGGGCAGTCAGCCCGCTTCGGAGGGTGCTGTGCGGACAGGGCCAGCTCTTTCACTTACAATTACTCGTAGCTAACGTTTCTCGTTGGGCGGGTTACAAGCTTGGTCTCCCAAGGAAGGAAGTCTGATGGATGCGTCTGTCTATTGCTTCTCTGCCTGCTGATTTTTGCTCTCTGGCCAGTTTCAGTCAGATTTGGCAGATTTGCTTTTAAAGAGTTGGAAGGCTTCAGTTTCATGGAAATCACCATTGACAGACAGAGAAGTGTTTGTAACTCATAGTTGCTGCTCGCATTAAGGGCAGGGCATCTAAAACGCAGGTCCGTGTGACAGCACAAATGAACTGAGTCCATTTTCATAGCTAGAGTTAGGTACAACTGTGGCACATGATGCCCATTGTTCGGGGAAGTCTGTAGGGAAAAACTGGAAGTAACACAGAGGAAGAAGGACTAGTGGTGTGTTGAGTTTCTGTCCATAAGTACAAAAATCACAAAACTGTATTTTTGCTTTTCACATAATAGCTTGGACTTCTATTAGGCTTCATCTAGACATGCAATTACGAAGTGCTTCTAGCAGAGGTAATGATGGCACAGTTAAGCATCCAGGAGTCAGGTAATGTAACAGCTTGTTTTAGAAGCATGATTTTAGCTTTACTTCTAATATCCAAGCCACTGGGACCATGTTATTTACATGATTGTGTTATGTAGCCCTTTAACCAACTGCAGAGCCGTGTTTGTTGCTCATGAATTGTGTGCAGTAATCAGACTAGTGGGAAGGAAGAAACTTCCTATGAGTAAATGCTTATTATTATAAAGATTTAGAACTTTTAATTTTTGATTTTTAATTAGTGCCACAACAATAACTCATAGGTACATTTTAGGATTAAGTACATTTGACAACTGAGAATATGTTTGCCACTGAATGGGAAACTAGCTTAGGAAGATGCTCGTGTTGTGAGCATGATTTTTAAAGTGCTTGTATTCAAAATATCATGTCAGAGACGTGAAAGAGTACAAGAACACTGCAAATTTTGAAGTGTTTGGAAATTACTTATTCCCTTAGAGACTTACTTATTCCCTTAGGTTATGGATACACGGGAAGATTTTAACGGAGTAGATGAAAAATGGTGGTGGATCCTGGAGGAGTCTGACAGCTGCAAAGAGATAATTAGGATGTAAGTTTTTGATAGTGGCTTTGCTGCTTTGATTCCTGGTTTTTCAAGTAGTGTTCTGAGGAGCTGGCCAGGGACAGACTGAAGTGACTGTCACTCAAGTGGCCCTGTGACATGTGCCTGCCCCACGCCTGCTGTGTGCATTGTGAATTCTGGTTTGTAGCTGAAGTTTAGATGATTTTGAAATGTCAGAGGCATCTTGGGAACAAGAAGGCAAAGAATCTGTGAATGTGTTCTGCTGGCATTGCTGGCTGAGCTACTCCAGCTGTTATTCACCTCAGCTCTCCTGAGGTGAATGTAGGGGATGCTCCTGACTCTTTTTAGGCAGAGGAGTTACAGAGGTACTTTTTAGAGCATTGTTTGGTTGTTGACGGTTTCTCCCCGTTGGCTGAAGTTGTAAGAGCACCTCTGGGTTCCACACGTTGAAGTATAATGAATTAGGCTATGGAGAGATTCAGGAAGGTGCATTCCAAATATTTAAGCACGCTTTTAATTTGCAAAATGCCTTGATACAAAGTGTGTGACTGATGTTGTAACCAATCATGTCCTGCTTGGAAAGAAATAGACATGCGAGGAAGTCAAGGGCTGGGACATGCTGGATTTGACAAGAGCCATTCTGTGGTTTAATTTTTTGTACAGTAGTGCTTTTTAAGGTCTTTTAAATAACTTTGTAAGTGACACCTGGCTGGGGTGATTTGATATGAAGGGTTTTCCCGATGAATCATGGTTAGTTGTGTCACAAGAACTTGTGAGAAGTACCACAAAGTCTGTGCCACTTTGAGGGACAGTAGTACCTTTCAAAATAGGAAAACATGTTCCTGAGGGATTTAATTTGGTTAAAGGAATCACAAACACAACTGAGATGAGGAATTACAAAATGACTGGCAATACTGTGGATGGATAGTCCATCAGGTTAGAGGCAAGTACACTTCTTCAGAGCCCTGAGATTTGTAACTGGAGTTGTTATGAAGAGATCAGGAACGTTAAAGCTGTTAAATAGTATGCATGCACACATTTACACATCCATTTTCATTAAAAAGCTGAGTTGTATGCACAGCTTCGCTGGCGTTTTCATCAGGGACATGGCTCAGTAGTGTTATTGAATTGAAAACTGTCTCATCTGAAACTCTGGGCCGTGATATATATTCAATTTTAATGGTGGGGGAGTGTTCAAGCAGTGTTTGAGTTATTTTAGATTACAGTAAAACATGTAAAGGTCTCAACTCCTTGATTAGGAGATGTGCAGTCCCCTGTTTATGTAATGCTGACCTAGCTTGCTGTTTAAAATACAATTCCAGCTTTTATGTGGGGATATAATGTATCCAAAGTGTACTTTGGTTTGCTACCTTACCAGGGCAGTGCTGTTGTCATGCTTAGAGTAAGCACAAAAGGGGTTCTGCTGTGTGCACAAGATTGACAAATTGTGTGTAAACTGGGTTTGTTTCCTGTATGAAAAGCTATGGCTTTGGTCCTCTGAGGTGCATGAGTTACTTTTGCAGCCATGACTTATGATAGCAATCTCTTACATCAGCCATGCTGGGTGCCATTGTGATTCAGATAAGGAGAAAGTGCTAGGCTGCTAAAAATGTTTCATGCTTCCTGGTAACAAGTGCCTTTCTCTCTCAGTTCCCTGAACTTCTGTCAGGTTAACTGGCCAACGTGAAAACCATGAATTGAATTCAGCTCCATCTAAAAGCACATCTCAGTCATGCTGGTACTCTGATACCTGAATGGCTTCTTTGTGGTTCATCTCTAGTGAGGCTGGAATGATCCAAGTATGGAGCTATGAACTTTTAGGTCTAAATCCAGGTTCCTCAGAACCTATGATTCATTTTCCAGCTATTGGTGTGATGAGCAGTGCCATGAAAAGATTATAGAAAATGCTGTCCATTAGCCTGCTGGCACACTTAGTAGCAGTGCAAGGGTTTCTATGGGGAGAGGAGAGCTTAAAGATTTGTTTATTCTTCAAGTAACTGAAGTTTAAGTGAAAATAATATTGTCCATTCTGGGTATCTGCCTGCATCTGTAGTCTGTAATGTGGCTGGCTTTGGGGACGCTTTATTCATGCCTCCACCAATCCTTTGAAGCTGGACTCTGCTTTCATGCATCAGTGAAGCTGTTAGCTAGAAATTGAAGGCAGTTCTTGTACAGAGCTTCATGCTACAGCTCTTCTTTCTCATTTACTCCAGTAGTAAAACAGTGCTCCAAATAAGCAACAAGGAACATGATTTTTTTTACTGTTGGAATATCCCTAATATTCAGAGATGCTTTAATTCAGAAATGTTTAGATATTATGCATCTGTAGCTTAAATCCCTCCTTCTTCCATGTAAGCCTCTCACCTGCTGGAAATTCTGGCCCTTCTTGTGTAATTGGAGAAGCTTAACTAGTTTTGGCATCTTCTTGGGTCATAGCTGCACAAATACTAATCCAGCACTGCCACCATGAGAAGCACTCTTGTCTCAGTGTACTTACTTGGGAGTGTGAGGTGTCTCTGTATTCCTTTTGCAAAGTACATTTTAAGTTGAACTAGTGTTCTCATCTGGCCTCCTGGGTGAGGAGTGCCAGGGAACCAGGGGAGCAGCAACATCTCTCAGCGTTATTTTGAAGGAGTTGGGACACTAGGGGAGGATAACCGTCTCAAGGATTTTCCCATTATTGCTAGGAGAAATGGGCTGAATTTCATGCAGTTCAACAAGGGCAAAATCCTGCACTTGGGGAAGAACAAATCAGTCCACCAATATACAGTGAGGGCCATGCAGCTGGCAAGCACCTTGGCAAGGAAGGACCTGGTGGACACCAAGGTGAACACGAACCAGCAAAGTGTCCTTGTGGCACGGGTAGCAGACGGGCTCCGTTTGATACAGGAGTGTCAGCGAGCTGGGGGAGGTGGTCCTTCCACTGCACTTGGCACTGGTGAGGCCACACCTGGCATCTTGAGTTGAGTTTTAGGTTCCCCAGTACAAGAGAGACATGGATGTACCATAGAGAGTCTGTTGAAAGGCCACAAAAACAATTAGGGTACAGGAGCATCTCTCGTCTTGGGAGGACAAGGGAGCTGTGATTGTTCACTGTGGAGAAGGCTCAGGGAGAATCTCCCCTGTAAATTGTCTCAAGAGGCTTTACAGTCCATCTTACTTTGGTTTTTCTGTTTTGTTCTGGGTGGGAATGAGAAGACCCTGTGTCTCCTAGCTTGGAAATATTAAGTGTGTGGTCTGTCCCTTGCTAAGGAATGCAATGGAGTTCTCCCACTTCCAGCTTCACTTTAAGGTGTTTTTGCCAAGTCAGTCTTAGGTGGCAATAGGGAGGTGATTTCACACAGTCATAGAAGAAGAAGATAGAGGTAAGGCATTTTCATTTTATGGAATGATTTTTTTAATGAATAAAACCTGCAGGATCATGATATCAGTCTGTCCCCTTTATCCATTCCTTTCAGACCTATGCAAAGTAGTAGCTTGGAAATCTGGTTTTAGTTTCTTCTCCATTGTCAGTGCTTAATTTCTATTGTAGTCTTGTTTGCTTTTCCTAGTGGTTTCAGAACTACTTCCAAAGTGGTTTCAGAACTACTTTTTCATCCCAGATAGCTCATGTACAGTAATTCTCCTAAGCTAAGTAAGTAGTTCCTAAAGTGGTGGAATTACTGAATTCCAGTTATCTATGGATTTGCACCGAGTAGTTGCATTTTCTTGTGTCTAATGTGCGTTGATTTTGATTTTAAATTTCCTCTTTGAAAGTGTCCTGAAAGTTTTCTTGCTTTCTCTGGTCATCTGGGCTCAGATAACTTTAGTTTGGGCCTCTCTGTTACATATAATTAAAATAATGTGCAGCTTTATCCCTGCCAGTATTATTTAAAACTGTCAAGCATCCAGATTGCCATATGAGTCCTTTATTCCCGGAACTCAAGTAAGTGCCCACTGCACCCACTTCAAGGGTCCAAGAAAAAAACCTTGGGAAAGCAAAGGTGTAATTGCATTGATGTTGTGAAGGAGAATGAGCCACCTTCTGTCCAATAAAACCTTTTGTGAGCAGTCTGCCTATAAAGTGTATGTTGCAAAGTTGTGGGAAGTTTTGTTTGGTTTTCTTGGGTTGGGGGGCAGAGTGTGTGTGTGTGCTTGTTTTTGAAAGCTCATGGAAGTGTAATTAGTGAGTTTGTTTGATGAGCTTATACATAAAACTGAAATTTTGTTGAGGTATCTTCTACCTCAGCCATTTTTGCCTTTGGCTCCATTAAGATTCACAGGGAAGTCCCTTAACTCTTTGTGACAAAATCTCAGGATTGATCTCTTCTGCATGTTGCAGTGGAACTGTGTAGTGCAGGCCCATAGAATATTGCTTCTCATATCATGAACCCTTGATGAGTTCCTAGTTTGTGTCATATTTCTCAAACCC
The DNA here is from genome assembly GCA_013397295.1 of Polioptila caerulea. Taxonomy (NCBI): domain Eukaryota; kingdom Metazoa; phylum Chordata; class Aves; order Passeriformes; family Certhiidae; genus Polioptila; species Polioptila caerulea. The sequence goes on from VYXF01000701.1 coordinate 65,431, forward strand.
CAAGCCTATAAAATATTTAAGAACTTGACTGTATAGTCCTTTGTACTGAATGACTCATATCTGAAAAGATGAATTAAAAAATTTGACACAATAACTCTCTGGATGCCCTGAACATTTCAGTTCTAGGATATTTTGCACTGCTTGTTAGTTAGGGTCCTCAGGAGAGAGCAGCAAGGCAGTCTGGCACATGTCAGAAAATGCCTTGATACCTCCTCGGGACTGTATGTGGTTTTATAAACAGTGTGAGGATCCTTTGTAGTTGCAGAACAAAAAGAGCTCAGCTTAAAATCAAAGCAGTGAAACAAAGAATACTGCTCTGGCTAAATCACTGTAGCCAAAATGAATGTTTTTATGTTGTAATTCTAAATTGGTTATCAGGGTCTGTGCTGAGGTGCTGCTCTTTGGATAGAGATTTCATTTGTAGATGAGGTCACATGAGAAAGCAGAATTGGACTGACTCTTGCTGGAACAGGTTGCCCAGGGAAGCTGCAGATGCCCCATCCCTGGAAACGTTCAAGGCCAGGCTGGATGAGTTCTGAGCAACCTGATCTAGTGGGAGGTGTCCCTGCCCATGGCAGGGAGGCTGGAATGAGACAATTTTTAAGGTTCCTTCCAACCCAGACCATTTTGTGATTATTTGACTTACACCTTGTCCAGTCAGTCCTCAGTGTTTCAAATACAGCTTTTATAAATGGATGGATTCCCGAGTTATAAATAGCCATCTTGGTCACAGTGTTTGGAGACCACCAGGACTTGTATATCTCAGCTTTTTTCAGGGAAAGAATTACTTGTTCTTTAGGCAACAGGCTGCTGCAAGGTTGTGCTCCACAGCAGCTGCTCTTGCCCAGGAGTGAGTGGAAGAGCACTCTCAGCCTCAGGCTGGTGCAGGCAATCTTTGCCATCTGATACAGGTAACCTAACCCTAACCCACACCGAGGTGATGACCTGTGTTAGGAGGAGCTTGCCTGCGATTCACTTTGTATCCACTTAGCTTTCACCCTCAAAACACACCTGTGGCTCCTTTGTCAAGCACAGCATAATTAGATGTCTGTCCTCTCTTTGAAAATCGTCTACCCCGGATCATTGGGCATTGGGAGCCAGAGAGATGGGCACGGTCTTGCAGCACAGACACTTCTCACACTTTCTCACTTCCTTAGTGAAATTGGTGTGTGGTAACTTGTGAGTTGCAGCACAATACATGGAGAGCAGGGGATCAGAAGGATTTCACTGGTCATTCCTTTTTGATTTCCTAAAGAAAAGAGTGATGCTCCCCTTGTTTTGATCTGAAGTAGCTGAAGACATGCTTTAAGGTGAGAGCTCATGTCTTTGTGATTCTGGCTTGTGCCCTGGTTGCATAATTGCAGCTCTTGAGCTCCCAAAGGCCTGCTTCCCTATAACAATTGCTCCAGACCACAGGAGAGAGTTCCCGAAGGCATCTTCCTTTACTTGCACTGTGTGCACTTCAGTTTGTTTGCAGTACCAAGATCATCTGCACAATGTGTGAGGGTGGCAGTAGCTCTCATCCGGGCACAAAATGTCCAGAGATACCTCTCCTTAAATATTTTCCAGACCATAAGCAGTGACTAAGAGACTTGGTTCTGTGGACATGAGCTCTATCTCTGCTCCTCCTCTAAGGTGTAAAAAGAAATGATGTTGTACTTAGGAAGGCTTGAGAGGGAACAACAGGAGGCAAAGAATAATAAATATGAGAGGTGGCTCTTCAGGTGATTAACAGGGAAGTTTCTTTTTTTTTTTTTTTTTTTTTCTTTTCTTCTGAAGTTTTCTTAAGCATATCTGGTCAGGATTTCTCAGAATGACCCTACACCTGTGCTGTCCTAAAACTGCATGTTAACTAAATGGTCAGTGCAATTGCCATTGGTATTTTGAAAATTACGAATGAAAACAAAACTAATATAGATATGAGGGAATATCTACATATTCCCTCATTCCCTAATTACTTGAGTAATTACCCTTTCTTTTCGTCCAATGCTATTACAAAAAAAAAAATCCCTAAACACTTTCTTTCTAGTTGTCTTGCACGTTCTTATATTAGAGCCTTACTAAAACTTTATTGCTTTAAGTCATCAGGAGGAAAAATACTAATGCATTTGAGTTAAGATAGCAACACAATATTTTTTTTTGTTTGTACAAAATACAAACAAAAGAGGCAGAGTAAAAATATCTAAAAGCAGTGAAGTTTTCTGTTATTTGTGAGCAACTTTAAAAAAAAAAAAAGTTGCCCTCTATAACAAGTTTTAGCTTATTGGCTTTGGTTTTCTTTTCTTAACTTCTGCAGAAGCTTTGGGACCAGTTTGGTTGGCCTGGGAGACTCTCACCTGGTTTGCATCAGGAATATGTTCCTCAGCACAAGGTGGCAGTGCCCACCCTGCCAGCTGGTCAGCCAGCACATCCGTGCTGCAGAGCTGGTGACAGAGCCAGCCATGTCCAGTCCCTTACCTGACCCCACTCCTCCTCCTCTGCTCACACCCAGGTTTTTGTAAACATCTGGGCTCTTCATCTCTTTGAGAGGCTGCAGTTAGGTCAGTCAGTGGGCCCAGCTGTTGTGAGGGAGTGGATTAAGGGACACAGTAACAGGGAAATCTCGATTTCTTCTGAAACTAAACTGATAAATTTTCTTTTCCTCCTATCAGGAAAAACAATCTTTTTCATTTTCCTGTATGATAGTCCTCCCAGGTTGCTTTGATAGGCCACAGTAGTTTATACACACAGGTAACAATCACAAAAGTAAGCTTTGAGTTACATTTCCTGCAGTCATTTTGTTAGGCAAATACAAAATTAGAATAGAATCATTCCAAGGGGAAATAAAGAAAGGGCAGTAAATTGTGTCTCTTGATCTCAAGGGCACCTTGCTTGTCATTAAAGCTTGGATTAAGTCCCTGATTAAAGCTAGCCTTGTTCTAAAATGTGCATGGAAGATTGGAGAAGTGAGCTCCAGCAGTTGCTTGGATGAACAAGGCACTCTGTCTCAGGAAAAAAGTATTTGAGTAGCTCTTATCTAGGCCTTGGAACTGATCTTAGCTTTACATTAAGGCTAACTACACGAGGCATACAAACCCAGTAAAAACTGAGATTGCAGCAGGGTAACAGCATAAGCATGCTGAAGGATATTAAGAGGAAGAAAGATTTGGACTGCTGGTAGGTTTGCAGAAGAGGTGTAGTTGCACATGAAAAAAGATTCTTTCTTCCTGATGCAGAAGAATGGAATGGCTTTATTAATTTGAGGAAGATTGCCTTGTACAGCCAAAGATGACAGATTGGAATAATTATTTTCTTTTTAAAAATTAATGTTAAGTTTAGAAACAATTCCTAAAAAAAATGCCAAATAAAATAATCTTAATTAACTTTTTCTTATATTTGCTGAGTGCATGTTTTGAAGAAGAGATTTCATAAAATTTGCTGAATAATACCTTGAAAGATGGGTGGTAGACAAGAAGATGTTTTAATAAATTGGTTTTAAGTTTTATACCCTGTTTCAGAACTATAGAAGAGATTAAATTATTTTAAACTTAAATCTTCAGAACGCAAAGTATCCTTTAATTTCTGAGGATGACATTGCATTTAAATTAAAATCAATATTTTAGCTTGATGTTGTGAAAGCTGTTAGCTACATAAAGCTCAAGGGAAGCTTGGTACTAAATAAATATAGATGATGAGTTGCTGTTTCTTCATCTGTTTTAAGAATTTGGATTTTGCTGCATTTTCTCTGCAGACAACATTCAGCTGAGCTAAGTGAGCATATTTCATGAGTGAACTTAAAATACATTTGCCTCTGAGCTTATGAGGCAAATACATGTCTTCTGCTTTAGAGAATGCATGGAGGGATTTGCCATGAGGAAGCAATACCTGATGTGGAAGAAGTAAAGGGAAACCCACTGTCAAAGCTCTGGTCATACAACAGCTGAGGGGGAGAAATGGAGACAGTGTAAATGTTCATCAGCCCTCAGAAATCTCCACCCAGGCAGTATTTTTATTTTCTTTTTAATTCACAAGGCCCATATTTTCAGTAGCCCTTAAGAAAACTTTCTCCCTGGTATTGCCAGCCTGAGCTGTTTCATGGACTGTCAAGTAAAATGCAAAGGTTTCTGTCCTTACAGAATAAGAATGGGAAAAAACAATTTCTGTTCACCATATTTGTCATGGTACAGTCTATCAATAGAAAGCCCAGAGTTTTATACAGCTGTTGTTTGACAAATTTAACCACCTCTTTTCTGTAGAGCTCAAAATGAACTAATTGGTTAATTAGATAATGTGTACAGTCTTGCTTTTTCCTATAGGGACCAGGAAAGTGGGAGCATTGGTTGAGTGGTAAACTGATAAACTTCATCTGAAGTAATTCCACTTTCTGAAGTAAAGTGAAATTAGGGTAACATAGCATTCCTATGCCATATCTCCTGTATGAAACAGGCTGCAGATCCCAGTGGAACTGAAGCATATCAAATACAAACTTTTAAGTTTACATTTGTGAGGCTTATACACTCAGTGTGGCAGCAAATGGCTTGAAATATGCAGGGAACAGCATCACTTGGAAGAAGCTTACTGACATTTCAAAAAAGGGCAGAGGAGGCAGAAAGAAGTGGGGTCTTTGACATAAATGTATAAATAAAGTGATAAAAGTACTGTGCTCCTTTTCAGGATCAAAAAATTGTTAGAAACTGTATAAATTACAGCACAAGTTTTCACTAAGGCCTTGTCTATCTATCTTCCAGCATGCTGTATACAATGAATTGCTGAATCATTTCAGCATCTCCTCAGCATGAAGAAATAAGGCAATTGGAATATTGGGAGATAGGCTTTGGGAGATAGGGATGGCTGCTGTTTAGAAAGAGAACCTTGCTGAGTGGACACAGAAGAAGCCAAAATATAGGAGTGTGGAGAACTCATGTCAGGAGGGAGAAGTGGGTGCTCTGACTTAGGGCAGGGGGAAGATGGGGTTGTGAATGTGTTCTGGACTGCACAGCTGGAGTCAGAACAGCTGTGTCTGTTCTGGAGAAGGGTGTCTGTGGGTGGGTGCATTTTTACCTTACCTTCACACAGTGGTGCTTTATCTGTAGCCCTGCATGGTAGCTGGCCATCTAAATCCACATTAATGTTTTCTATGTTAAATACACTGCAACACAGAAATAGTCCTTTGGTTTTCAAGCTTTATAAATTTGCAAGATTAAAAAAATACAGTTGCTTGGTGAATACATTAGTCTTTCAAAAATGCTAAGTTCACCAAAACTAAGACCTCTTTTACATTTTTGCTCTGATTTCCAGTATATTTGCTATGGTCTCATAATGCCCAATAGCAGACATATCAGGTCTGTCTTTATAGGTGGTGCAGAAATCAAGAAACAGGATATGTGACTGCCACACAACACAATCCATCATCTTCCTTTTTCTAAGCATGTTTGAGAGCTTTGCTTTACTAGAATGATGCCCATGTGCTCACATCCTCACTAAACAGAAACAGTACTGTGCACTCTAAATGAAATTGCCCTTTGCCCCCTTGAGTAGTTATTCCACCTGCTACACAAGGTGCTGCCTCAGTGATGGATGTACGAGGGTGGTGTCCCCAGGCAGCTGCTCTGCTTCTCCTGTCCCTGCTGCTAGCCTTAATGCAGGCAGATTCTGCTGGGCTGCCTTGGCACGCTGGGAGCTCTGCTGAAAGGAGGAGTGCTGCCCTCAGTCTCTCTGTGTGCGCCTGAACATCTCTCTGGTTGTCACCAGCGTCCAGGGTGGCTGGGCTCTAACCGGGTTTTATTTTGATTTTATAATCAGAATCACTCATCTGCTAAACTCTCCCAGCTAACCCCTTCATCATCACGTGGCACAGTGAATGCAGCTAGAATCAGTGTAAGTTCTTCTGACCATAACCAGTTGTGTGCAGGAGGGATAAGTTATGGATGCCTTGGGTGGGAAACTGGCTTTCAGAGGTGTGAGTTTTTACTGACTTGGACAACCTGAGATAGCAACTGGATTAATCTTACTACATATAAACTCAAATAAATTTGTTAGTGAAGTAAGCTAATGGGATTTGAAGGAGAAGAAATCTTGCTTTTAAGATGAGGTAACACAATTTATAAGAGTGTGCAAGGAAGTGCTGAAGTTGCAGCTCTGCTTTCTCCCACAGTGAAAGACTGTTAACTCTGTCAGGTGTTTTCATAATTTATGCAGGGGATGGTCAGTGGGCACAGGGAAAGCAGAGTCTGTGGAGGAATATAAATAGAGAAGTGATGTGTTCCCATTGCTGGGCTGGAGAGGGCTGTGGTGGCTGTGTTTAGGTAGGCTGTGTGTAACACCCCGTGGGGCAATGGGATGCTGTAACTCATCTCAGAGAGGATTGTGTCCAGTTTTGTGATGGTGTGAACACTGTTGTGTAGGTGGAGTTGAATTATGTTACTGAAATCTTTGAGTTCCCTGAGTTGGACCTATTCCAACTCAGGGGTTGTTTCCTGTTTGCTTTATTTTATGGTTTGTCAACTTCTCCCATGTCTTCACTGGAACAGTGAAAGTACTTCAAGATAAGAGTGGTAAACAGCATCAGCCCTAGTGTTTCTCCTCCTCTAATCTTTCCTGACTGCACTACATTCAGTTAGCTTCTGGAGTATAAAGGCTGAAAAGCAGTATCTGAATTCAATTCTGGTACAATGCAGATTGTTTCTGTTAGCTTGACACACATGTACACTCAGGTGTGTGCACACAGCGCTTTGTGAAGTGTGTGCTTCAGTGCTTTGGGAGCTCCATAGTGTCTGGCTTTCTGGTTTGTAAGGATATTATTTTGGGGGTTTGTGTTTGATGTCAGTGCCAGGAGTGGTAGGCTCAGTTTACATTAAGAACTGCGTGGTATTTAAAGTTTTATTAAAAACCATCCCCACTTCCTTGCAGTCCAAACAAACAAACAAAAAATACCCTAAAGAGATGAAGCCTGTTGAAAGAAGCCAGTGAGCTTTCCAGGAGGAGCCAGGGAAAGGTGAAGCCACAAGGAGTTTGGGGGCCCATGGGAAGAGTTGCAGTAACAGGTTGGCTGGTGAGAGAGTGAACAGAACTGGGAAGGTAAATGCAGAGCTCAGACCTATCTAAAACCAGATCTATTTTTTCCTGTTGTCATCTACAGTATACTTACGTCACTTGCTCTCTAAAATTCATTTCTCTGGTAGATATGTGTTCAGTCATCATTGACTTAATCTTACCTTTTGTGTATTTTATAATGTTTTTGTCTGAATACCAGTTACCAATCTGTTCAAGATGAAGACAAGTTAGGTGCAATTTACTAGGCTGTTGTGTATAACTTCATAACTTTAAACTGAATTTTATGTATCTGAGAATGTAGGGGTGTCATTTTGGGTCATTTTAATCTGTACAGTAATTTAATAGCAAGTAAGTTTTGTAATCTGCATTAAGAGCACTCTAAATTTGTAGTTAATGAAAGATCCTTATTGTAGTTTGTTCTTTGCTTAGCATTCATGCTTTATTTCAAACTGGGAATTGAGTGCAGATTCAGTGAGGAAGGGTTGGTGAGAGTTCAGCCATTCCTCCTCCTCCCATTTGAAAAACAATCATATACTCTTAACTTCTCTTCTTGTTTGCTTAAAGTGATTTGGATTATAATAGTTTTTATATTTCAAGTAATCTAGGGAATGGAAACCAGTTCAATACAGACACGTTTTGCAAACCATCCGGATAGATAACGTGCCTAATTTTTAAGGTCACAAAATCAACTGCTCTGAGTCAAGGGGATGGACTTGTGGCTTCACTGTAGTAGGGCCCCATCCTTGTGGTCCAAGGCAAAGCCATGTAAATGTCGTGGGCTAAGAATTCAGAAAAGTGCAGGAGTTGTTAATTCCTCCCATGATTTTTCCTCAGGCTCTCTTCTCCGAAACCATGCCAGAGATGACAGAGAATGAGACACCTACTAAGAAGCAACATCGGTGAGTTTCTGTGGGAAAATGATCATTTCGTAGTTCTGTAGTCTGCAGTCGTGTTGCAGTTATGATGTTTCTAGCTAAAAGTTTGGCAATAAGGGTATGGACAAGAAGTTCTGTGTGTTCCTCAGGGTTGATCCAAAAGTTTCTCTCCTGCCCTGTCTATGCCAAACTATTTGTGAAAGACATTTCTACCTGGGTCACCTAGGCAAAAGAGATTCTTTAATTATTCCACTGACTATTCTGATGTATGTAAAATTGTGTTGCTGCCTCGGTTAGAGTACAGCCTCTGCTTTTGTGGAGGCTCCTTGTAGATATTGGGGGATAACTATCCTAGTTTTGACTGGGTAGTTTAGATCTCTTACTCAACTCCCAGTGGAATCTGGATCTTACATCTCAAATCTCTGCTGGAACTCGAACTACACCTTGAGGTTGTTCAGCAACGCTGTGACCAAACTTTGTAACAAAGTGATTCAGCACTCACTACAACTTGTCCAGAGTTTTGTTCTTTTTATTAATGTGGTTGATCTAATACCTGATTAATAAGGTAGTTCTTCAGTCCTTAGTTAAATGCAGCATTTATCTCATATTAGGTAACCATGTAGTATATGATTTATGATCAAGAAAAGCTCAGAGAGAGCATTGATTTGTCCTACTGAAAGTTTTTCAGTCTTCGCAGATTTCTCGACTCTTTCTTACCTGACTAGTAGAGTATTTTGTGTTCTGTAGTGATAATGTCAACCAAAGGACAGCTGGGTCTCTCCAGTCCTTATATTCTTGTGCATATTCAGTATTAATTATCATCTTTAAGCATTATTTCTTAGCAGATGTCTCTGGGTCTGACCTCTAACAGTAACCTTACTGTCTTCTGATCCTTGTCTAAGTTACTCTAGGTGCACACTATCTTTAGTTACCAGAAATAAGTATCAACTCAAAGCACAAAGGATATACTGTGCCTCATAGTAATCACATGTCTTCCACATGTATCTTGCATTCTTACCTCTGGACTGTTCTGTTAGAGTTGGAAAGGACAGCAGAAGATGGTACTCTGCTTTTTGATTACCCTAGCAGACATCTAGACTGAGAGGGTGCTGCTGGACAGAAGTTTTTTCAAATTTTTTTTCTGGAATTTTGCTTTTTCCAAAAAATGTGTGCTTTGCTTTACTGTACTTCCTGGAAGTATTGGTCTTTGTGTATGTGTATGGTACATCTTATTTATATATGTAGAGTATATATTTGAAATTTACTGACAGCTAGAATAGCATTCTGGGGCACTGCACAATGACTGTTGCCATCAGTGCAGTAGTCCCAGGTGAATATCTGAAACCAAACCCAACCCTCACATGCCCAAATCCCACCTATTCAGAATTTTGAGACAGTAAAGAACAGCAGCTGCAGAGGAGCAGTGTTTTTTGTTTCTCTCACAAAGGAAGCCTCTTTGACACCAGAAACTATGATGTTTGAAGGCAATGTGGCTGGAAAATCAGCTTGCATGGTAAAGTTTTCTCCTGTTTCAGTGATCCAGTGAATGTAAAGGCAACATTTCAGAAAAATACTTAACTGTCTTGTTCCTCAGAAGGAAAACTATTTTTTAAAATCTTTGGCCTTTTTAAACACTGCATAGTCTAACAGGCCATAAAAACCCAACTCTCCACTATAAATATGTACCAATATTTAAGTGGAATATTGCTCTGTGCCTTGTTATATTACAATTGATTTAAGTCTGAACATGAACGAATTTTTGTTAGAAACTGTTTAATACCAATGTCTAAGAACATCTGATTGTGACTTCTGCTGTTCTAGTTCACAGAGCAGACTATAATATTTAGTATTTTTAGCTGTAATAGAAATAATAAAAGATTTATTTGTATGCAGATCTTTCACCTTCAGTTTCACATGAGTCTTTTCCCTTTATGTTTCACAGAAAGAAAAACCGGGAGACACATAATGCAGGTATGAACATCGTGCTTTGCTGTTTGGCCTGGAAATAAGAACAGACACCTTGGAGTAGTAAAACATACTTTGCATGGAGAAGGTTCCTCCCTAGGAGTTTAGTACACTGGAAAAGCCTCACCCTGTCAAACACCTTTCTGTGTCCTTGCATAAAATATCTGTGCAGATTGTTTTCTACTTTTCTGTTTTCAACAGTACAAAGTTGAAGTATGAAGGAGCACCGTGCCTCTGCCTTTCCAAAGCTAGTAAATTAAGTAGTAAACAATTTCAGCTGTGTTCAATTCCAAGGGAGAACGACTGCACAGGCATTCACATGCAGCTAATTAATAATAATTAATAATCCACCTCTGTCAAAACAGAGACAGGTGTCCTACCTGATAGCTTTGGGGGCTCCCTGGATCAGAAATATTCCTCTAGCCTATTCCTAAGGCACCCACTTGGATGCTGACACCCCAGAAATTCCTTGCAAATGTTGGCTCTGTGTTGCAGGAGTCACATCCCTTGGGCAGCACCCAGTCAGTGCCTAGCACCAGTGGCATCTCCTACAAGTAGGAACAGAAAGATGGACTGGGGAAGAGTCTGGCAGGCTTTGGCCTGGTTTATCCAAAGAAATTGATTGCAGTTCTTCTTTTACTGAACAATAAAAGAAGCAGTATCACGTGGTCTTCACAAACTCAGCTGGCAAAACCTCTGAGCAGTTTCTATGTGAAGCCTGTGCAATGTTGTACTTGTAGAGTGTGCTCAGGGTGTGGCCAATTTCTTAAGAATTAAGAAGAATCAGGAAACAGTCTTATCAAGTTTGCTTCTGAGATTGCTGACCTCATTGGAATTCCCAGTTCCTGTTTTACTTGTTGATAGCTTTTCAAAATCTTTATCACCTGGGCTGAACTCTGCAGTATGTGGGGACCAGCTCCTTCCAAACCTATACTTTCTTAGTCATTGATATCTGGAAAAGCTGAGGAGAGTGTTGCAAATATTGCCAAAACAAAAGAGTGTCACTCCACAAACACTGTGATATCTGTATATATTAGTAAGATATATAAAGATTAAGTCACAGGTATGCCATGTTTTGCATTTTTACAGAGGGGCTCTAATTTTTATGATAAATTTCTTGCATAAGAAAATTTGTCTTGCTGTTTTTAGTGTATTTAGGCCTGTCTCTCTCGATGCCAGCAGTCTCTCCTGAGATAAAAAAAATTAAAATTGTTCAAGAAAGGTAAATTAAAGTGTCAGCCTACCAAAATAAGACTGTTTATATTAAATAAGTGAGTCTTTTGTAAAGGAGCAAAATGAAATGCACTCACTTGCAGGTCACAGTTTGTTTCTGTGTGCCACCAAAAGCAGAACAACTGCACAAATCAAAAGGTTCATTCAGCACCCTGAATGAACGACGCAATGGTTTGAGTCCTGACAAAGCCATGACAGAACTTTTTCCATTTCTTTTTTTGAAAAAAGACATCTAATAGTTTTAAGTTTGCATAGAACATGAAAATATTTCAGTTAAAAAGAAATAGCTACGTGAGAGTTAACTGTATGTGAAAGAGGCTGACTGTGGTGGATGGAAAACAGAGATACTGTCTGTAAAAAATGTGCCCAGAGGTGTTCACACTCCTGGACTTACAGTGTAGACCCTTTCTGCCAATATGCAGACCTATTGAAGAGGTAAATGGTATCACTAGAAGCCTGTAAATGAAGCATTTTCTGATCTTCTCCAGAATAGGTAATTCACTGGAACAACTCTCCATTCAATATTTTTTTTACTCCCAGACCTTATGGAACAGTTAAACCTTTGGACATAGAAAGGAGTAACTGATAGCCCATATTCCTGGAGCTTCAGCTATGTTCAGTGTTTTCTGTTTGCTCTGTTAGTATAAATTTAAAATTAAGCCTGAAGACTGATAAAATCTACATTAATTGTCTTTTGGTGCTAAATTTGACATTATAATTTAAGAGGCATGGGTTTGCCTCCCAAATCTCAAACTGATCCTTTCCATAATCTTTGTTTGTTTGCTTTCTGTATGCCTAAATTTAATCAATCTGTCTTATAAAGAGAGTGTCAAAAAACTGTGTTAGAAGGCAGTAAGGCAGTTTCAAAAGTGGCTCTTTGAGTTGTAAGGACTTTTCTTTTTCATGAAAGGGTTCGAAATATCCCCACCTTTTAAAGACACAGCTATTTACATTATGGCTCTTTGATTCCACTGAGTAGTAATTTGATAACTGGGATTTACTTTAGAGGAACTTTTTTCCTCACTCAAGTTACTCCAGGTTCCAATGTGTAATGAAATAATGTATTTATGAGCCCTTACATTGTCCTAGTTGTGCTGCTGTTGTGCAGATGACACAGTACATATTATTTTTGCTTAGTGGAGAGACATCGAAAGAAGAAGATTAATGCTGGAATAAACAGAATTGGAGAACTCATTCCCTGCTCTCCAGCACTTAAGCAGGTGAGTATCCATCTAGAGGTGCATACAAGTTTCCTGTCAAATGTTCAAATGTTTCTTTATCTGTAGAAATATAAATACTTACTTTACTATTTGTATTAGTAAGAAGGCAAAACTGTCTGCATTAATATACTCAAAAATATCACTAGTTATTAGTACTTTAAAAACTACTAATAATAGTATTCCTATTTGGAAGTGCAGGGTCATATGAATGTAGTTACACAGATTTTGAGCATTTTATCTGAAAGTGTGGCATATGACTGCTTATTTTTGTCATCCTTCATATAATGGCTTGAAAGCAGTTCAGAAACTGAAATTATAATAATAGTAATTTAATACACTCTCCTTGCAAAAGATGAAGCAAGACAAATGCTCTGAGATTGATGCACAGAAGCATCTTTTTCAAGATAGAGGAATCCCCAGCAGAGACTGTTCCTACTGAACAGTAGAAGAAATTAAGAAGTGAACAAAGGTTTTGCAGGCAGAATAAGCATAGTTTCATAAAAAGATGATTGCGGATGGATTATTTTCTCTTCCCATATTCCCTGGTATTCTACTTTCAAAATTATGCATATATCTCCCTGGATAGTTGTTCCATGTTTGTTTCCTTTCTAATAAAATATTTACAAGGCAGTATTCTGGAAATTTCATGTGATGTGTATGTTTATTAGTGAACATGAATTTTAGGCTGATCAGCAAGAAGAGAAGATGATTCTGGCTGTTCAGGAGGAATGGCCTTAGAATCTACCTCTGGGCATCAGAAAGTGCCAGCTTCAGCACTGGAAATGTTATTCTGTAAATTCTCACAGCATTTTAGGGCCAGTATCTCTCACAAAACCTGTAGTTTCATCTTACAAAAGCAACCAAGCCAAAAAGCAACCTCCAAAAAACCCAAACCAAACCAAAAGAAAACAAACCTTACCCAGTGATACCCAGAGCATATTTTTAAAGTTAAAACCTGATGAAGTGCAGCCTCATCACTAATGGATTTACAAATTCTGGACCTTTGTCCTAATTTTATGTGTGTGTTTTCTTTTACAGAGCAAGAACATGATCCTGGATCAGGCCTTTAAGTATATAACAGAAATGAAAAGACAGAATGATGAACTTCTGTTAAATGGAGGGAACAATGAGCAGGGTAAGTACAGATGCTGCTGAGGGCTCTAGAATTTCTGTCCCTCACTTCTGCTCTGTCTCTGTACTGACTAACAACAAAGCCTGGATCCACAAACAGGAATCCCAAGAAATTATGCACGTGATTTCTTCTGGAAAAATACAACTGCTTAGAATATCTTGAAACAAAAAGCCAACAGAATGCCCCAGATGAGTGTTGGGGCAAATGGCACATAGCTATGAGATAATGAAGCAATTGCATTGTGATGTAAAGTAATTTCAGAGCTTATAGATGATGTGGCATCATCTGGTAAATTATGCTCCAGTTTATCATACTGTAGTGACTAGAATGATTTCTGACAAACTTCACTTAGATTTTTTTTCATCGAAGAGATGAAGTTTTCTTCATTCATAAAGAGTCTTTTTCCTTTGAAAATCTGTGAAAGTCCTAACAGCTCATTTTATAAAAATGTAATGCATCATATAAAATTTGTTTGAATAGATGTGTAAAAGTACAGTGATGGGTGTATGACAGAAATAACCTCAGAGCTAATGTTGTGGTTTGTGATTTGTATTTCTGCTTTACTGTGATTTTCCCAGTTTGGTGAGCCATCTCCCAAGTGCATTGCCACTTTTTGTGGCTTTACATGAGTGCTTTGTATTACATTTTGCCTGTAATTTTTAGGCGTAATGAAACTTAGTTCTTCTGGAAAGCTATAAGATTATCAATTAAAACACCTTGGTGTTTGCAAAAGAGCAGGGAAAAGAAAAAGATTAATGGGTTTGTCTTTCCTTCAGGAGTTAAACAATTTTGATTAACATTCGGTTTCATCTGAGTTAGTCCTAATGTTTTGTCCTAAGTAATTTGATACATCCTGTTATTGGTAATGGAATAGTCTGTGAAATTAATTCACTTTCCCATTCAGTAGAGGGACTTATCAGGATAAGAGCACATAGGTTGTGCTGACCATTTGAAAAAGACTATACGTTATTAAATTTTATTCAATTTATTTCTACAAATTATTTCATTACTACACAGTGTTTACTCTCTAAATCATGTGGGAACATTATTTCTTTATTTGCTCTGGTGCTGATGTAATGGAGTGCTCTCACTGTTTTGCAGCTGAAGAGATAAAAAAACTCCGGAAACAGTTGGACGAACTGCAAAAGGAAAACGGGAGATACATTGAGCTACTGAAAGCAAATGATATTTGCTTGTATGATGACCCTACAATCCACTGGAAAGGAAACCTCAAAAATGCCAAGGTCTCAGTTGTTATTCCCAGTGATCAGGTTCAAAAGAACATCATTGTCTATTCAAATGGGACTCAACCCAATGGAAATAACCAGGGAGCATCTGTGCAGGGAATAACGTTTAACGTTGGTCATAATTTACAGAAGCAAACAGCCAATGTTGTGCCAGTTCAGAGAACTTGCAACCTAGTGACTCCTGTGACAATTGCTGGTATTTATCCCACAGAAAATAAGCCATGGTCACAACCTACGGTTTCTCCGCTGGCATCCGCTCAGACAGCTCCAGCAGGGAATGTCCTAGAGCTCTCCACCCCGGAAAACGAGCGAGGTGTGCCCACCGCTGCTCCTGCCAGCTCACAGAGCACACCTCGACCTGCAGCAGAACAGGAACTACAGTGTTCTTCAAGTAATGCACCACAGAATGAGCAAAATCCCCCCAAAAGTAAAAATGAGGAGGAGGGCACTAAATCAATAAAGAAAACACTCCCACAGGGAACCAGCCTTCCTTCCAGTGCCTCCGTGGAAGCCTCCCAAGTTCAACAGGTGAATGCAACTAGCTCAAATACACACAATTCCAGGAGTGACCTCCAGGAGAGCTGTGCTGTTTCAACCAC
Organism: Polioptila caerulea; assembly: GCA_013397295.1. Lineage (NCBI taxonomy): Eukaryota > Metazoa > Chordata > Aves > Passeriformes > Certhiidae > Polioptila > Polioptila caerulea. Next base: position 80,734 of record VYXF01000701.1, read on the forward strand.
AGACACATCTTGTGTGCCACCTGTGAGACTGTCTACTGCAGATAGCTGCCCTTCTGCAAATGTCCTCAAAGGCACGGACGTGGTCAGCAGTGCTGGGACACCTGCGACGTCTGCAGCAGAAGGAGTTAAGGCTGTGACAGCAATAAGCACTCTGGCTGCCAGTCCCCTGGAGAACTGCTGGTCTTTTTCAGGCTCTTCAGGTGTTGGCACTTCAGACTTGAAAAACATGAGTAGCCTTACCCGGATGCCTTCAGCTGGGAACACACAGACCACGTGGACAACTTTGCAGCTGGCAGGAAACACTGTTCAGCCACTGAGCCAAACACCATCCGGGATAATGACTGCCCTCCTCAACGAGCCAGTCAATGGTGCTGGGACTGTGTCTTCTGCCCACAGCAGGCCTTTGACTACAAGTATCAGTTTGCATGCCTCTCTGCCTGGGGATGGCCAGGCAGCTGAGCAGATTGTAGTTACCTTGCCCTCTTGCCCACCTGTACCCATACAGCCTTTAATCAGCCAGCCACAGGTTAAAGCTCAGGCTGCAGGAAATATCCTTCCATTAAACTCAGCTATGCAGGTGATTCAGATGGCTCAGCCAGTTGCCTCAGCTGTGACAGGAACACCAGCTAACCAGAATGTCATCATTCTCCAGCCTCCAAACCCTGCTCCGTGCCCGCCCATTGTGAGAGCGGAAGTTCCCAGCCAAAATGTTAGTCAGCAAATTGTAATTATTCAAGCTGCAAATCAGAGTCCTCTTCCCCTCCTCTCTGCTCAACCTTCTGCTTCTGTAAGAGTTCCCCTGAATGGGCCGACTGCAGTTGCCAATTCCAGTGGCTCCCTGCAAAATGCCTCTCTTCCACAGACTTTTGGAGGGAAACACCTTGTCCATATATTACCAAGGCCATCTTCTTTGCCATCTTCTAGCTCTTCGCAGACATTTTCAGTGACAATGTCCAATCAACAGCACCCTCAGACCATCTCATTAAATGGGCAGCTTTTTGCATTACAGCCTGTGATGTCTTCATCTGGAGCTTCAAACCAAGCCCCTATGCAAATCATTCAGCCCACCACCAGCGAAGATCCAAATACCAATGTCGCCCTCAATACATTTGGTGCTTTAGCTAACCTCAATCAAAGCATATCGCAAATGGCTGGACAGAGCTGCTTGCACTTGTCTCTCAGCCACCCTGCCAATCCTGCAACTGTCAATAACCAGATTGCCACAGTCAACTGTGTGTCATTGCCAACTTCTGTGGCATCTTCAGTGCCTGCAGAGGTTTCGGTACTAACCAGTGCATCTAATTCCATAAATGCTTCCCCGCAAAAAGCGGCCGCTGGCTTGCCACCCAGTGCAAAATCAAAACGGACAAACAAAAAGCCAAGCACAAAGAAACACCAAGCAGTCAATAATAAAGTGTCCTGCCCAGCAGTTCCTTGCAAAGATGCAGGGAAGGTGGACTGTGCTCCTGTGGAAACGGTGGCAAAGCCTTCAAGTGGCGAAGGGCCACCGGAAAGCGCCCCAGCAGCGTCACAGGCTGTAACCACATCACAGGCGGGCGGCGCGGCTGCACCAAGCAGCATTCCTGGTTCTCCTTCCAAAGAGACTGCGAGCTCCCAACAGGCAGTGAAAACCCCCTCTGCTCCAGAGCCGAGCACGGCAGAGGTGCCTGCTTCCTCACCACAGGAGCCTGTAGTGTCAGAGCAGCTGCTGCTCGCTGCACCGCCGGCCAAAGACGCTGCTCCTCGCCAGAGCCACCCACCAGCTGCCTCTGTCTCGGCAGAGTCTCCCAAACCCTGTGAGNTGCTGCTCCTCGCCAGCAGGCCCAGGGATCTCAGAGCCACCCTCCAGCTGCCTCTGTCTCAGCAGAGTCTCCCAAACCCTGTGAGCCCCTCAACACCTTAACATCTGCTGGTAAAGAAGCACAGGTGACACATTTGCAGGTTGAGAATGGGACTTCAGCAGCACAGAGCAACACAGCAGGTCATACTTCCAAGGCAGGAGCGATTTCGGAGTCCTGCAATGTTGCGCAGGATTCCTCAGTGGTAATGCAAGATGCAGACTTGTTAGAAGGACAGGGTCTAACCAAAATGCTGTCTGATCTCACAAAAGAAAGAACAGCTGTGGAAAAAGCCTCTTCATTTGCTGTTCAAGGGGAGCATTCTAATTTTCCTATGGAAAACTCTAAATCAGCAGAATCAAATGTTGATTTGCCCGAGAAGCAGGAACTCTTGCTGATGAACACAGAAAGCGAGACTCTCTCCCAGCCTCACTCCTGCATCTCTGATCAGGAAGTGGTCAGTGCTTCCCTTATCACTAGCAGGCAGGCAGACTCCCCCATGTCAACCAGCTCTGGCAGCAGTCGCGGCTTCTCAGTTGCATCTATGTTGCCAGACACCACCAGAGAAGATGTCACAAGCAGCACCTCAACCAGTACCTGTAACAGCTGCACATTTTCAGAACAGACTGACATTGTAGCTCTTGCAGCCAGAGCTATTTTTGATCAGGAAAGCCTTGAGAAAGGTGGAGGGGGGATACAGGTTAACACGAGGGATGTCATCTCTAAGTCTGAGGTTGCACCTTTGGAGAGAGAGCAACAGCCTTTTAAACCTCAGTCAGTGAAGGAAAGCAACACAGGGCCGCTGGAAGCGGCACCGAACAAATTCAGTGCTCATGAAAGTGTACAGACAAATATCGACAGGCAGGTTGAGAAGCCAAGCTGCTCTGTAGGAGGTGTGGAAACATCAAACACTCCTCTGCAGATTTCCTCTTCCCAGACACCCAGCATAACCAGTCTAAGTGTGAATAATCTGATACACCAGAGCCGCATTGTCCATCCCCTGGTGAGTTGCTCGGGTTTATCCCAGCCATCAGAGCCTGCAAGTGTCCCTGCAACTGTGAGCCTCTCCCTTCCATCTAGCACATACATCAATCCATCTCCAGGACCTGCTCTGATGAGTGAATACGCCCAGGAGCAACTGAACGCTATCAGGGCAAGCACCATGCAGGCTCCCCAGCTGCAGGAGTCACACCTAAAGCAGCAAAACCATGAAGGTCGCAAAGATTCTGCCAAGAGGGCAGTTCAGGATGACCTTCTGCTTTCTACAGCAAAGAGGCAAAAGCAGTGCCAGACAGCACCCATAAGGCTCGAGGGGATGGCGCTGATGAACCGAACACCAGAGGGTATTGCTGATCAAACACAGATGCTGGTTAGTCAGATTCCTCCTAATTCATCCAATTCAGTGGCACCAGTGAGCAATCAAGGGCACGCCGATGGCCTCAATAGGTTATTCCCACCCAACAGCAATTTTGTAACGCCGGCTTTGAGACAAACTGAAGTTCAGTGCGGTTCTCAGCCAGCGCTTTCAGAGCAGCCAGGGCAGGCAGGGCAGCACTTGCAGCCAATTCAACATGTCCCTGCCCAAGGCATCTCTCACCTTCACAGCAATCACGCGTACCTGAAGCAGCAGCAGGCTGGCCAGTTGAGAGAGAGGCACCACTTGTACCAGCTGCAGCACCACGTCACTCACGGGGAAAACTCGGTCCACTCTCAACCCCACAGCGTCCACCAGCAGCGAACGATACAGCAGGAGGTGCAGATGCAAAAGAAACGGAATCTCATCCAGGGAACACAAGCCACACAGCTTTCTCTACAGCAAAAACACCACGGAAGTGATCAAACACGGCAGAAAGGTGGTCAGCCCCATCCTCACCACCAACAAATGCAGCAGCAGATGCAGCAGCACTTTGGAGCTTCCCAGCCTGAAAAGAACTGTGAAAATCCCGCAACAAGCAGAAACCACCATAACCACCCTCAGAGCCATATCAATCAGGATATTATGCATCAGCAGCAACAGGATGTTGGCAACAGACAGCAAGGTTCTACTTCAGAACATGTGTCAGGGCACAATCAGATGCAAAGACTTATGACCTCGAGGGGCTTAGAGCAGCAAATGGTGTCCCAGGCCAGTATTGTAACCAGACCATCAGATATGACATGCACCCCTCACAGGCAGGAAAGAAACAGAGTTTCCAGCTACTCTGCTGAGGCTCTCATTGGGAAGACACCCTCTAATTCGGAGCAGAGAATAGGAATATCTCTTCAAGGCCCCAGGGTTTCTGATCAGCTTGAAATGAGGAGCTATCTGGATGTTTCTAGAAGTAAAGGGTTGGCTATTCATAATATGCAGGGCCGCTTGTCAGTCGACCACACAGTTGGCTCAGATGTGCAGCGTCTTTCTGATTGCCAGACATTTAAGCCCTCTGGACCCAATCAACAACCGACAGGCAATTTTGATGTGCAGGCTTCAAGAAACAGTGAAATTGGCAATTCTGTGTCATCCCTCCGGGGCATGCAGTCACAAGCGTTCCGAATCGGTCAGAATGCTGCGCCATCCATAGAGAGGCAGAAGAGACTGCCCTACCAGCCAGTACAGGGTATTCCAACAGGGAATACCCTGCCATCAAGGGAAAACGAAAACACATGCCACCAAAGTTTCATGCAGAGTTTGCTCGCCCCTCACCTTGGAGATCAAGTCAGTGGAAGCCAAAGATCAATCCCAGAGCATCAAAGAAACACTCAGTGCGGTGCCTCCTCCACAATCGAGTACAACTGTCCTCCAGCGCGGGAGAGCGTCCACATCCGAAGGGATGGTGATGGCCAGAGCAGGGAAAGCTGTGACATGTCCATCGGGGCAATTAACACCAGGAACAGTTCATTGACTATTCCTTTCTCGAGTTCTTCTTCCTCAGGAGACATTCAGGGTCGCAATACAAGCCCAAACATTTCTGTGCAGAAGTCCAACCCCATGAGGATGACAGACAGTCATGGAACCAAGAACCACATGAACACACCCGTTTCCAGCAATATGCATGGAGTCGTGAGGCCAACTCACCCTCACCCTGCAGTTTCTCATGGAAACGGCGAGCAAGGGCAGCCTTCTGTTCGTCAGCCAAATTCTTCGGTCACTCAGCGCTCGAGGCATCCTCTGCAAGACAATGGAGGTTCTAAAATACGTCAGCCCGAAAGGAATCGATCCGGAAATCAGAGGCATGGAAACGTCTTTGACCCTAGTCTTCCCCATCTTCCTCTGTCCACCGGTGGCAGCATGATCCTTGGGCGCCAACAGTCCACGATAGAAAAAAGAGGAAGCATTGTCCGATTTATGTCTGATGGCCCTCAAGTGTCCAACGATAACGCGACCCCTGACCAGCATACTCTCTCCCAGAATTTTGGATTCCCTTTTATTCCGGAGGGTGGCATGAATCCACCAATAAATGCTAACGCTTCTTTCATCCCACCAGTCACTCAGCCTAGTGCCACTCGGACACCAGCTCTAATCCCAGTTGATCCTCAGAATACACTGCCATCCTTCTATCCACCTTACTCTCCTGCCCACCCTACCCTCTCCAATGACATTTCTATCCCTTACTTTCCCAATCAAATGTTTCCGAACCCAAGCACGGAGAAGCCGAGCAGTGGAGGTTTAAACAATCGATTTGGATCCATTTTGTCTCCTCCCAGGCCTGTTGGTTTTGCTCAGCCAAGTTTTCCTTTGCTTCCAGATATGCCGCCAATGCACATGACCAACACATCGCACTTATCCAATTTTAACTTAACTTCTTTGTTTCCAGAAATAGCCACAGCTCTTCCTCCAGATGGCTCAGCGATGTCCCCTTTGCTTTCCATTGCAAACACATCTGCTTCAGATTCTTCCAAGCAGCCCTCAAACCGCCCTGCCCACAATATAAGCCATATTTTAGGTCATGACTGCAGCTCAGCTGTATGAAAACTGGCAGACTGACTTCTGGTCTGATGTGTTGTTTATGTATTTAAGAAGAAGGAAGCAGATCTTAGTGGCCCCCCTGGAGAGACCATTCATAGCATCACTTTTTATTTGCCTAAATGTCTGTATATAGTACTTTCCATATTTAAATACACGTTGTATTTCCACCCACCTTACTGACTCTAAAGCACCAGTGCCTATAGCAATGCTTACTTACTAGGAAACAGTAAGGATGCAACATTGAGAGCTGTGCAAATATTGGTTGTTGATTTTCCAACAATCAAGTTTGATGTCCCATTGTCCCAAGGTAAGGGTAATACATGGAGTGAGAGCATCCATATGGGAGATAGGAAACAAGTGCTACAGGTGTAGCACTTTCCTGATGTGTTCACCTGAAACTGCAGAGGAGCTTGGAATGGTTTGGGTTTCTCTTTTTCCTTTGTAAAATATCTTCAGGAGCTTCAACAGAAGTCAAGCCTGTGTTAACCCAGTGCTAATTGGAAAAGGCATTTGTTGTGCAGCTTTTGTCTGTCTCAAGTTTGTCACATACACTTGACTTAAGGCTGACTTGACCTGGTGAAAATTACTGTGTGCTCCCATGGTCAGCAATTAAAAATACTGTTTTAGAAAATTTAGATTTCTTTAACCCATTACTTTCTGTTTCTAAGAATCTTGTTTGAATCTGTTTCAACAGTTACTGCTGAACTCAGTCAATGTTTCAGTGTAGCTCATGACTCCTGGTGCAGTCAGCAGAGAGAGCAGCTGTGTTTGTTGCTGTTTCATTGTTGATGGCTGCAAGTTACCTCAGGGTGGGTTTTGTACCTTGTTTAGCACCTTCTCAATGTCTGTTTTTGTTTACCCTCTCTACTTTTCTTTGGCCCACACTCTAACACCAGCTTTCTGCTTTCTGTGAGTGACAGCCCTTTGTTGTATCAGGAAGCACATGGGAGAAGGACTGAGCCTGTCACATCCCACAAAATGAGTGGAGATTCCTGGGGGTACAGTTTTTACTTGATATTGCTGATAGGATTGAGCCTGAGTTAATATCAGTACTCTGCACTTGAATGCACCTTTTATCTAAACCTATGTGATTGTGGCTGAAGGAGGAACGTGGATGTGTTGAAACATACAGGAAGGCATTGGGATTTGAGGAAGGATGATGTGTTTGTAGATGCATGAGAGATGGAGCAAATGTGTGGTGCTGGCTGAGTCTTCAGTACTTTCACAGATTTTGGTCCTAATTCTTCTAAAGGAAAGGGAATAATTAGGTACATTTTATTTATTTAATGTCTCTGCAGTGTGCCTTTTCTTCCAACAGGGCAGAAATACTTGTTTTTTATGTGTTTGGAAGTCCCATTCTGGGTTTGATTCTTCTTCTTGATTGCAACTTCAGGTTCCCTGGCATGCAGTCATCCTCTGCTTGTGTGTTGTTTACCAGTGCATTATCTTGTTGCTCCTGGGACCTGTCAGAAGCTCCTGGTGAGGGCATTGGCAGGAGCAGGCTCACTGGGGTTTTTTGTTTTGTTTTCTTTCTTTTTCTTTGAAATATAGAAAGGAAGATATTCCTCCAAGTCTAAGAACAGGACCCATAAACAGGGACCTAGAACAGTTTTCCATTGCTTGACTGCCCAGACTTCGGTTTTGCTAAGCCCTTTTACACTGATGCAGGAAAGTAAGGAGGCTTTAACATGAAAAATAATTGGGTTGTGTCTGTAGTCTGTCCTGACAGTGTCTCTGCTCTTGTAACCTGCAGTCTGGTGTTTTCCTGCAAGGTGAAGTAAAAGTTTTGATCCTGGTTGGGAATCACAGAATCAGAGAATGAGCTAGATTGGAAAAAACCTCTGAAATCAAGTCCAGCCTATGACCTAACCTCACACCTCCTCATCAACTAAACCATGGCACTAAGAGCCACGTCCAGTCTTTTTTGAAACATGTCCAGGGATGGGGAATCCACCAGCTCCCTGGGCATACAATTCTGTTGCCCCATCAATCTTTCAGTGAATAATTTTTTTTCTGATGTCTTACCTGAACTTCCCCTGGTGCAGCTTCAGACTGTGTTCTCTCATTCTGTCAGTGGGAGAAGAGACCAACCTCCACCTGACTACAGCCACCTTTCAATAAGTTGTAGAGTGATAAGGTCACTCCTGACTCTCCTTTTCTCCAGGCTAAACAGCCCCAGCTCCCTCAGTTGTCCCTCACAGGGTTTGTGTTCCCAGCCCCTCTCCAGCCTCGTTGCCTCCTCTGGACGCTCTCCAGCATCTCAAGGTCCTTCCCAAACTGAGGGGCCAGAACTGGACCCAGCACTCCAGGTGTGGCCTCACCAGTGCCCAGTACAGGGGAAGAATGACCTCCCTGCTCCTGCTGGCCACACCATTCCTGATCCAGGCCAGGATGCCCTTGGCCTTCTTGGCCCCCAGGGCACAGCTGGCTCATGTCCAGTTGGCTGTTGACCAGCACCCCCAGGTCCCTTTCTGCCTGGAATCATGATTTAATTCAGATGGAGCTTATCTTAAGACACTGAATCTAAGTGGTGCATCAGTTCTCTGTTTCTGTTAAGTAATTGAGTATTTCAGTCCACAGCAAGGCAGTTTCTCTCTGCCACAGTGCAGTCACCAAGTGGCAGCCATTGGCCTGTGCAGGGGGCAGGGGTTAGGAATGAGTCAGTTCTCAGCCTCAAACCAACTAAGCCAACTGCAGGTCTGGGTGTGCCCTGGTGAGACTCTTGACCAAGGAGTGTCTGTAGTGCAGTAGGTCTCAAAGGGTCTGCCTCAGGTGGTGTGGTAAGTTCTGTAACAGTGGCTGTTCCATGGGTTCTGGATGGTAAGGATGGGGGTTGAAGCAGCAGCCACTCTGTGCATCACACACTTGTCTGGTCTTTGAGGAGCAAAGCAAACACGCCCATTCTTGCCATCTTTAAAGGGAATTGTGTGTGCAGCAATGGGTTTGCCTTTCAAGACAGACTAGTGAAATATTAAGCCCTGGATTCTAGGACTTTATAGAAAGATGCTAATCTTGCCCATCACTCCAGACGTTCACAGAAAACCATATTAGTTTCCTCTGCTGGGAAAACTACACTACTTTATGATGTCTGTGAAAACTGGAGAGAGCTTGTATACTTCAACCTGTTGCAAGGCTTGAATGTCCACAGATCCCCTTGGCCGGATAGGATCCATCCCAGAGTACTGAAGGAGCAAGCAGGACATAAAGCAGGACCCTGCTTGATCTTCTACAAAAGATCTGGGAGTCTGAGAGTTCAGGTCCCTGCGCTGATGAAGGTAGCCAGTGTAATTCCAATCCACAGAAAGGGCATGAGGGAAGAACACAGGGAACTACAGACTGTGAGAGTCTGGGTTCCTGGAAGAATTGTGACTATTATACTGGGTACTGTTGAAAAGAATTTAAAGAATAATGCAGCCATCAGGCACAGGCAACATGGGTTCACAAAGTTAAAGTCCTGCCTAGCTAATTTGATACTCTTCTGTGATAAGGTCGCCCACCTAGTGGGTGAAGGGAAGGCAGCAGATGTAATCTTTCTGCATTTTAGTTTTGCTTTGTATACTGTCCCTCACAGCATCTATCTGGACAAGCTGTGGGATTATCAGGTTCATGGTGTCCTGGGTGAAGAACTAGCTGAAGGGCAGAGCTCAAAGGGCTTACAGTGATTGGGGCTATGTATGGCTCCACCAGGTCACCAGCAGTGTTGCTTGGGGCTCAGTTCCAGGGACAGTTCCATCCAATGTATTTATCACTGATCTGGATACAGGAATTGAACACACCATTGGCAAGTTTGCTGATGATACCAAACTTGGAGGTGCTGTTGACAGATGCTTTGGAGAGGGATCTGGATAGACAGTCAGCCTCCTTGCTCCCTGACAGGGGAGGTGCAGAGGGAGGTGCTGATCTCCTCTCCCTGGGATCCACTGACAGGACACATGGCAATGGCTCAAAAGAGCACAAAGGGTGTTTGGACTGGACATTGGGAAGCATTTCTTTACCAAGACAGTGGTCAGACAATGGAACAGTCTTGCTAGAAAGGTGGTTGATGCCTCAAGCATGTTTAAGAGGCATTTAGACAACTTGCTCAGTCCTGAAGTGGATGGAGGCACTCTAGGCAATTGGAGGGGATGATCACTATAGGTCCCTTTCAACTGAAATATCTGTTCTGTTTTCTTATTAGTGCATATTTACTGCAGTTTTTTCAAGTATTTCTTAAATACAGTCCTGAGTATTCACGATAGAATACGTCAGCTGTGATTTTATTTGGTTTTTTTCATGCTGCACATCATTTTCTGAAGAAGCTGTAACTCCCAGTAGTTTTCACATTCCCCCTTTCTGTTTACAAAAAC
>VYXF01000701.1:90968-135992 GCA_013397295.1 Polioptila caerulea
TTTTTTTCATGCTGCACATCATTTTCTGAAGAAGCCGTAACTCCCAGTAGTTTTCACATTCCCCCTTTCTGTTTACAAAAACAACCAAAACCAGCTCCTCCTTGCTTACAGGATGCCTGCAGTGCAGGGAATCACGGCACAGGCATTTCAGCCGTACAAAGACTGTTGGGATTTTGCAAGAGCTGCACAATTTTGCAGTGTGTGGCTGAGAAGTACTTACTGTGTGACCCTTGGTCTTCTCTGGAGGATGGTATTTTGTTGTGACAGGGCACTTTGTTGTCCTTCTCAGGGCTTTTTCTGAAACCTGACAAGACCAGGATGGAGAAATACCATTTCATTCCCCTCCCAGAACATGCAATTTCTGTTGAAGTTCTGTGTGAGTCTCTTTACATGCTGTAAAGTGACACTGAGTGGTCCCGTGGTGTTGGTTGGGATCAGGAGTCTGGTGTGACAAGAAGAGTAGACAGACCTCTCTGTGAGGGCCTCGTATCAACACATTCAAATCCAAATTCTAAAATTTACACTGCTGACTGGCCTCTAGATAACTTTAATTAAAGAAAAATTGGATCTGTTGTGTAGCCTTTTGGTGTAACTGACTGCACAAGATGGGCTTTGAATGTTGAACCTGGCCCCATCCTCTGGTTTCAGAGCAGCTTCTGGGCTTCAGCTTCTCTCATGTTCATGCTCTTTTGCCTTTAGGAGGAACAGTGGGGGACTGGATATTTCACATCAAAAGGGAGGAAATCAGATGCTATATTTATGGGTTTAATTATTAAATCGTTTTTTGTGTGTTTTCTTTGTCACTGTAAACTAACCCTGCCTGCCATTCCACATGCAGCAGGCTTCTTGCGCTTAGTTTTGTAGGTCACTTTGTGGCACTGACATGTCGGTGTCTCAGTCCTTCCCTGGGGCCTCAGGCTCTGCTCTCAGGAAGAGGAGCAAATGCAACATCTTAACAAGTCCTTCTTTTCTTCAGTTTTCTTGTCCCCTCCCATCGAACCTGTTGTGCTTAGCTGTGAGGTTGATAAGGCTCACCTTACCTTGATCTCTGCTTGGAGAGGGCACTTTGAACAAGGAGCTTCTGCAGATGGAGTGATTCTGGTTTACTTGTTATGAAAACCACTTGACAAGCAAATATATTTTCTTCAGCAAGCATTGATGACATCAATTTTCTTTTTCTCCTGAGGACTACCCAGCAATTAATGGTTCCTTTGTTTTTCAAGATATACTTGGAAAAGATTTTGTAGGTTTAGCTGCAATTTGTTAGCCTGAGAACGGCATTTTCTCTTCCATATTACTTTCTTTGAAGGTTACTTACACAGTTTGTTTTGGCTTTGAAGGAAGGAAAAATACCCAGTACTGCTTAATTTAGAAAAATCAGCAGTGGAAGGGAAAGGTTGGGCATTAACTCTGGGGTGGGACTGCTGCAGCTGAAGGCATTGTGTGGGTTTCAGCTTGGCCTAAATGACTTCAGCAAACAATAGTAAATAATACTGGGCTGGATTGCATGTATGTCAGTGTAGTCCATATCAATCCCTTAAACAGCCTCGGAGAGTAAGAGCAGAAATAGACTCATTTGAAAGCAGGCAATAAAAGTAATGTGTTAATATTTATACATCTTTTTCTTGAGAGGAAGGACCTCATTTAGGAACAGTTAAAAAAAAAATGAGAACTTTTGCAAATCACTGAGTGATTTGAGCTGGGGGCTGAGCCTTACTGGAATGGGTTTTCCAGCTCGTACTTTCAGCTTGTCACTGTTCTGCTGCCTAGGTGGAAGAGCACCTCTCTGAAAAAGAAGTGAAAGCACGGTGCTAGTTCCGAGCCTCCGGGACTTTGCACAGATTTCCTACTGCACTTTAAAGCTGTGCTGCTGCTGCTACTGTGGATGGTGTCTGTAGTGCTGTTGCAGGAAACACATCATGTGGCAGGGCAACTTGCAGAGGGCATGGCTGGAGAAGAGGGGCCATTGAATTATTTCTGGTCTCCACTTGTCTTTTTACCTTCTCTGAGGTATTTGTGCAGTCCTGGCTCAAGGACTGGGTCAAACTCCCGCTGTTTCTGGATGGCTGAGTGTGCTGAGAGCTGTCATCTTTTGCTGTTCCCCTTGTAAGTTTCATGCTCATCATTTTAATAATGATCCCACATCTCCTGGCAAGACAGAGTAGCATTGAATCTGTTTATACCAGACCAGTCACCTTTGTTTTCTGATACAGTGCTATGAGGAGATCCATTCTTTGCTATCACCTGACCTGTTACCACCCACTGCTGTTCCCTTCTCCCACTGCCATGATCCAGCATGGGTAGCAGACACAGGTTTGTGTGAGCGTGTTTTCAATTCCCTACTGCCTCTGCAATCCATAAATTGGAAACCTCAGAGCACCAAGGCTTTATTCCCACTGAGAGAAGGTTACTCTGAACGGGTGCAAGATTAAGCAGAGGTTTTTGGCCCTGACAATACATATTCATACTCTCCGTGAGCAAGCCCTGCTTACTTACAGAGACACCATTTATTACTTGCTGATACCAGTTTTTCCAAGATAATTTTTTTTAGAAAGGCTTTTTTTCTGCCTCACCAGAAGTATCTTTATGGGAAGGTTTCCAAGTTTGCAATATGTGCTGCTGTTCTGGCAATCACAAGTGTGAAACAACAGAGCTCGTGGGGGGTTGGACCCTGTTCCTGCTGCTCACTGTGAAAAGGGAAGCAAGTATAGATTTTGCCACAGGAGATTAATCAAAGATGCTGTTGCCCTCCACAGTGTAAATTATTTATATTCAGTCCAGAATATTCTGCTGTGCTTCTGTTTTATACAGCTGTAAATTACTTGGATACAGTCCCAGTGGAAAGTCCTTACTATTTTGTAATGGAAAATAGGAACTCTGCAGTAGAAATCTGTAATGAATGAACAGGAACATCATCTTCCAATTGTAAATAAGATCTTACTCTGTTTATTTTGACATCTTTTTACAAATGTGTTGCATCCAGGTGTAAATATCCCAAACCATGATCTTGTTCAGAGTTCTGAGATTTCTATTGTTAAATGTAATACTTTGTTTAATAGTTGTAATAATTATTTGTATAGATATGAACATGATAGTATTTTATTAAAAAAAAGAGGAAAACACTCTTTGAATATTGTGTTCTTGTTGGTATAGCTTCTTTCCCCATGGAAAACTATGCCATCCACTCTTAAGTAGAGGTAAAAATAAAAGCTTTGCTTTGAGACTGGGAATTTCCACCGATGTACATTCTCTGCATATACCAGAGTAATGCACCATAGAAGTTGGAGATATAAAACTATGTAATTCTGAAGAAAGAAATACTAATTGTGCAGTATCTAAAAAATACATGGCAGGTGCTGTCCCTGCCCTGGTGACAGTGATCACTGTTGAGATACAACTTCATTTTATAAAATGCTTCTCATCACAGTCCCCTTGCATTGGTTTGGAAGTGGTCCAAGACAGTTGTTTTGTCACAGTTTGAAGCTAAAGGATGCAGTTTGGATGAGAACAGTACAGACACCCTGCAAGGTTAAGTAAAAGTTTTTTGGGAGATTGCACAATTCCGAAGTTGCCAGAATTACTAGGAAACAATGCTTTTCAGGGGCTCCAGAAAACCTGGCTTGTGAACCTCAAAATACTTGCAGGCGTGGCAGTTGCCTTTAGGGAAGGTCTTAATTTAAAAAAGGGCTGAAGTTTAGTATTAAGACAGGGGGGCTTTTGTTCCTTCAGTGACAGCCAGTGTACAGTTCAGTCATAGAGGGGAGGGGAAGCAGGACACGAGGGAGCTGCCTTCCTCTTTCACACTGCAGTGCATTCCCCCTGCCTTGGCTGCTCTTCTGCCACTTCAGAGGCCCGAGGGGGACCTCTAACAGCTCACATGACTCTGGTAGCTTTCCTGACCTGTGAGGGGATATTAGTATTGTACAGAAGCTGTTTCCTTCTCCTTACAGTTGTACCGGGGCAGAACAATTTTATCTACATTTCCTGAGAGAAATAATATGGGAATATATGGAATGCATGGAAGTTTTTTACAATGAGAGTAGTAAAACACTAGAACAGATTATCCAGAGAGGTGGTGGATACACCTGCTTCAGAAAGGCCTGGTTGGACAGGGGTTTAAGCAACTTGTTCTAGTAGGGGGTGTCCCTGCCCGTGGCACCGTGATTGTTATTTCCCTTTTAGGAGTTGTGACAGCAGCTTATCCCCAACAGGGGCAAGGAGAGACTCCATTACCAACCCATGGGCAGCAAAAAGGCCCCCTCACCTCCCAACACAATTCCACAGTGCTGCTCTACTTTTACTTCTACACATCTCTCTCCCTCTGAGCAGAGAAAGGTGAGAGAACAACACCATGAGCCCTGCAAATCAGGGAATGGGGGTCCCCCATGACCAAGGACAGTGGCCCAGAGAAGGACACCAGCACTCAAGACAAGCAGCATTTCTGGGGCAAGGGCTGCAGAGCCAGGTGTGCCTAGGACAGCAAGGAGCAGAGAGTGTCCAGGTGCCCAGCCAGACCTCCCAGCAGCCACACCATTGAGGGCTCTGGCAGCCACGAGGTGGGAGAGCTGAAGAACCAAGAGAGCCCAGCAGGCAGGGCAAAGATGAGAGGAAGGTTTAAAAATTGATGCAGCAAGCTGGAAGCACAGAAGCAGCAGGGAGATGATTCCAAATCTTCCTCCCATCTCTCAGGCTTGAGGAGCCTTTCCTCGTATTTAATTGAATTCTGTCATGGTTTCCTGTTTGTTCTGTGCTGTTCTCCACCTCCCTCTCCCTCCCTGCTCCCACCTTACCATTCCATGCTGTGCTCATCTCTGCTCAGCCCAGCGAGCCCATATGCTGTTCTACCTCCTACGTTGAGCCTTCCAACTGCTGTTCAACATAATTTTTATCTCACATTTCAATTTAGAGAAGGTAACCAGCTTCCTATCTAGAAACAAATGCAAGCTTGGAATAAGGTCTGAGACTACAGATTATGAAAACCCAGGGAGAATGTATGTTTTATAAAAACGTGTCCTCAGAACTGGACAAATTTGGGAGAACAGAGATCTTCCTTCAGTCTGGCACAGCTCTGATCAGGAAGATAAAGGCTGGCAGCCTCTTGTGTCATTCCTCCTCCAGCCCAAGGGACTACAGTGACAAACAAGAGTGTCTTTTCTTTACTGTATGCAGCCTCACTACGGCAATTTGGTTCAGAGAACAGGCAGGTCACCCACACCTCTGCTCCAGAAACGCCTGTGACCATCCCAAGGGTGGCAGCAGCCATGTGACACCACTGGGCTCCCCCCTGCCCTGACTGCTGTCTCTGCTGCTGCTGAGAGCAGGAGCAAGAATTCAGATCAACCTGCAGAGCAGGGAACCAGGAACATCCATTTATTGACCATCTCAACAACACCAACTTAGAAAAAAATAAAAACCAGCTGGTGTAAAACTCTTCAAGGAGATACAGACTCTTGGAGGAAAGCATCACCAGAGTCACCTTCTTTAGTTAGCAGAGGTGGAATGAAACATTTTCATCACTGGCTACATGCACATACAAAGTAAAAATGCTCAGGCAGACAAGAATAAGGACAGCAGGCCTCAAAGAACACTTTTTAATTGCAAATTAGCAAAACAGTCCCATTTTAGATGCAAGGCCTGAAAAAATTCACACCTTATTCTTGCTTTTTTTTAAATAACTAAGAAACTGGAAAGAATGCAGAAGCCATTAAAAAACTCATTTCAGATTCAGACAAGTTGGAGAAGAAAATTTGGTCCACATCTTTAGCTAAAGAGCTCAACACCAACTGCCCCAAAATCTCCTTCACCCTCCCAGGCTTTAAGGGAACCTGCTTTGCGAAGGTTGTCCAAAGCAAGCTCATGAGAGGAGAAAGTCTGAGGCTGCTGGAAAATCTCCCTGTTCCACCCTGCCCCTTTGGCAAGGCACACAGCAGGAGCCAAGGGCTGCCAGCCCAGGCTGTGGCTCTGCTGGGCTGTCTCTCTCCGGGCTGCTCGAGGAGAGCGCTTGTGGTGCCGTGACAGAGAGCAGCACTCTGCCAAGTGCCAGCACCAGAGCTGCCAGAGGAGCGTGGCTGTTCAACAGCAGCCATAGAGAGGCTGCCAGAGAGCAAGGTGGGAGGCTCTGAGTCTGGCAGAGCCCTCACAGGCAGCTCCAGTTCACCACCTCCCACCAACGCTGCAGCCTTGGTGTCGTGGCTCCCCCCCAGCTACCAAAGGAGTCTCTCCAAGAAAAAGAGGAAAAAAGAAAACACAGTCCCCCCACTGCCACCTCAGTTTGGAGTCCTTTGTTCCCTCGGCTGCTGCAGTACAGGAACCAAATGCTCTCCCCGTGCTGCTGAAGGGACTCTCCCAGGGCAGCAGGCTGCAGGGTGCTGGCATTAGCTCCCTGTGCAGGAAGGTCAGCATGGCACTTCTCAAGCCTGCTCACCAGAGAGGGAGTGGAGCACATCAGCAGGAAGGAAGGGAAGCAAAGGTCTCTAACATGCCTCCCCTCCTGTTTCTTCCCCCCTCACTGGCTCCAGGACCCTGTGCACCCACGAGCCAGAGGGCTGTGCACTGGCCTTGGCCTCTGGATGAAGCCTGCCCCAGAGGATGCGGCAGGAAAGGAGGAACGCCGTCCTCCTCCTGGTCCCACCTCAGTGCCACAGCACCCCTTGATGCCTGCTGCAGGATCCGGGTCCCCTGCTCCCGCTGGGCTGCGTGCCATGGAAGCAGGCTCATTCTCCACAGACACCAGTGGCCCAGTGCCTTTGGCTGAGAGCTTTGGGACACCTCTGCGCCCCTGTCCCTGGGGACTCAGAACACTGGGATCTTGTCCCTGCGCACCGTGTCCAGGTCATCATCCAGGGTCAGCAGGACCTGAGGGGGAAAGTGCAAGCCAGATTCAGGTCTTGCTGGCCAGGGAGGTCTTCCTTTCAGATCTTCACACCCTGCCTTTATGGGAGGTATTCACAAATCCATGAGTCATTGGTCACAGCAGCAGCCCTTCAGCTTCCCCACAACAGCTGTGTGACCCACACCCCCAGAGGGAAGCTGAGGCCAGGAGGCACTGGGAGAGAAATAAGGTAAAGGAGAAAGCCTGATCCCTGATCCCACTGACAAGGAGCATCCCACTGTGCAGGATGTCTGGAGGTTGGAGCCAAGCATAGGAGTTGGGGCACTTCTATGGAGTTCTGGAGCAGTCACAGCTCCATGTAGATAGAGGGGAGCAAGGTGAAAGGAGGGGGTGAGGCCATCCAGCAGAGCGGGAGGCTCAGCAGGACTCACCAGAAAGGAGAAGAACAAGGCAGCTGCGGAGAGGAAGTGCCAGACATCGTGATCATCAAAGAATCCCAGCAGGATGCACGGCCGGTTCTTTTCCCGGGACTCTGCTGGAGTCTCCTAGGAGGGCAGGCAGAGGGTCAGGACCTGATATCCACCCCTAATGGACCCTTGCTGGCCACACTACACCCTATAGGGATCACTCTGTCTTAATCCTCCAAGCAGGATCCAGGAAAAGGTGCTGTGCTGCCAGAAATGGGCAGGCCAGAAAAAACACAACATTATACTTGGAACTCAAAATGGATCAGGGACCACAACCCACATGCAAGGGGAATCATCTGGTCTCCATATCTGAGGTCCTGCAGAGCGCAAGTTGCACAGCCTCCACCAGAGCACCCTGCAGCAAGACCCTCATTTTCATGGAGATGGATGTGATATCCTGTTAGAAGGCACCCAGCCAGGATTTAATGGCCTCCCATGTCACCAAGAGCCCTAACAAGCCCAGGCAGGTTGATCTGGTTGACTCCAGGTGGCCATCTGCTCCAGAGATGTCTTCCACCAGCACTGGTCAGGATTTTCCCAGTTTTCTTCCCAGATCCCCAGCTCCTCCTTTGTCCCCTAGGAAGGACCAGTCACCTCCAGATCACCTGGCTATAAACAGCCTCTACACAGCTACAGTCATTTTTGACTCAGCACAGCTTCCCGTGCTCCCTTCACAAGTCTGCTAAATGAGTTGGACCCTCTTAGCTCCCCATGAGCAGCCCAAGACTCTTCTCAAGAGTCATTTTTGTGCAAAACAACCAGGAAGGAAAGATGATGAGAAAGAGATGGACAAGCTCTTAAAGGTAAAAGGAAATTTACCTCCCAGCTGCTGAGGGTCTGGAAGAAGAAGTAGAGGGCAGCTGCCCACACCACTGCTGTGGCCACGATGCAGAACATGGGGATGGGCAGGAGCTTCTCAGAGCTGCGGAGCTGCAGAGACACACCCTGAGTTCTCTCCAGAGGACAGAGCCATGCACAGGGCTCACACACCAGCCTGTGCCATCTGCATCTGTGAAGGGCTGCCCACCCCCCAAAGACACAGCCCAGCCACCCCTGAAATGGCTACACACCATCCCTCCCCAACACTCTGTCCCACCCAGACCCTCACAAAGGTCCCTCCACATCACCACAGGAACGGAAACTGCTGCCAGAGAAAAGGCCCATCCCTTCCCCTTTGGAGACAGGAGTCCTAGGGACAGCTGCAGCTACCTCCTGTTACCTTCATGATGATGTAGAAGGCCAGATACAGCAGCAGGTTACAGATGAAGATTCCCAGTATGTAGGAGGCAAAGTCTCTGGGCCGATACACCAGGCCAAAGAGAGCACTGAGAGAGAGGACAGAAGGGACATCAGGCAGCTTCTCTCACTGGGGGCAGGTACCTCCCCAAACTGACAGCCACACACTGTTCTACCCCCTGTCAGGACTGCAGGACACAGCACCAGTGCCACAGGTTCCCAATTCCCTGGAGGAAATGCACTGTTTGCCTCTGCTCCCAGCCAAGGAAATTTAGCCATGGTCAGCTGCCGAAGCAACTGGAGACCCCGGAGGACCAGCAAGGGCCCTGGACTGCTTCCAACCCATGGCCAAACACATCTCACTTGGTATGATCTGGCCCTAGACCTGTACATTTGGTAGAAGGCATGTCCCTGAGAAGCAGCTTTAGTGAAAAGCAAGAGCCTGGGACAATGATTTTAGGTCTCATCCCAGAGCTGATCCCTCCCATGCAGTTCCTGCTCAGTCAGGCTCTGTGACTGAGTGTCTGCCAGGTCTCCTGCAACTTGGCTGTGCCAGAGATCTCCCAGCTCAGTGGGAAGCACAACACAGCAGCACAGTACCAGGCCAGCCCTGCACAAGCTCCCTCAAACATGAGCCATGACACACCCCCAGCTGAAATGCTCAGGGGGTGCTCCATGTAGCTCTAGTGCTGCACCATGGATCTGCCGACCACCCTCTGATCAGCCTGCCTGCCAAAACGTGTCAGAAGGGCCCCAGCACAGGATTATTGCACAGACACTGCTGCATCTCCCCATCTCTCCAGGCCACTCATGTCCCAGTACCAAATCCTGCTGCCCATAATCACAAATACACAAAGAACCAACACGCCAGTACTTACAAGGACCAGTTGACCAGGTTCCCAACAATGAGCAGCACCATCCTGTCCTGGAGAAAAGACACTCATGATCACATGAAATGAAAAGAGTATACAAAAAGGCCTTGGCCTCAGAAATTCAGGGGAGCTTTACGTGGGGATTTGGAGTCCGGTTCCTGCAAACACACACACCTGGCTCTGTGAGAGCTCTTATCAGATGGAAACTGCTCTGACCCTCAAAAATTTTAAAAAAGTGTTGCAAGGAGATTAAACATCTAAAAAAGCACAAGCTCAGCACTTAAGGAATCAACCTCAGGAGGTTCTGCAAATCCTTTGACTACTTCTACTGTTTTTCAAGTTAGATTCCTTCCCTCACACTGTTTTACAGAAGAATTACTGCAGAGAGCAAGGACGTGCTTGAAAGAGGTAGCAGGGGAAGCTTTGGACAGCATTCTGCAGCATTCAGGGAACTTTTCTTCCTTGCCATCTCACCATTAGCTGGGGAAGCACTGTAACAACAGCAGGCAGAAGGATTATATCTGTGGGGCATGTGCGTTTATGCTTACAGCTGCTTTCATGATGTAGCTGTTTCAGGCTGGCCAGGCTTACTTCACGCCTGAGTGGACCAAGTTTGCTTATTCAGAGATGGGAGATAAAATTAAAAATGAAGAAGAAGGATGCTCATGGATAAAAACTCCATATGGCTTCAAGCCCTAATTAGCACTCTTTGCTAAGGAGAAAGCAATCAGTGGGACACAAGGTAACAGTCATCTTTTCTTAACTTTTTGCTATCTGCCCTGAGGTGCTTCAGAAATGGCAATTGCTTTTGCTTAAGCCACAGACCCAAAATAGCTGCAGCCATCCCCAGAGAGGCTGCATTGCACAGAACCTCATACCTGTTCCTCTGAATGGATGCTCCCAGAGAGCAAGTGCAAAGGCAAATCCTGTCACACTTGTATCACCTTTGCTCTGACGTTTTATTTACCAAGGCTGAGATCAGGGGAGGCCTGGAGGTTGTGGGTAAACCACTCCAGCAGAAACCAACACTTCCCCCCCGACCGTTTTGGGGGAAGGAGAACAAGGCAGCAAGGACCACCACCTTTTCAAACAGCCCCACCTCTTTTCTTTGCACAATGCCTGAAGAAGTGAGGAATTGCTGAGAGGTGGTGGGGTGAGAAGTCACCTACCATGTACATTGGCCGGCTGCACTGCTGGATACAGTCCGTGTACAGCACCATCACTGCTCGCCGAAATATGCCCATGTCTGCCAGAGGAAAGGATAAAAAGCCAGAACAGCCAGCACAGTGAGCTCTAAAATGCCTATGAGGAAGAAGCTGACACCCACCAGCTGACAACAGAGGACCCAAGGTGTCAGCAAATTCATGTCTTGCCCTTGGGAAACAGTCTGTGCTGAGCAGAACGGCATCCACCATCAGATGTAGATGGCAGCTGTCCAGAACAACAGGTTGTGACAAAAATAAATTTAAAAATCCCCTCTACACTAGCACTTCCCAGAAGTCACACAGGGCCTGCCTGTACGTATTAAGAGGCTGGCTTTGCAACCCCATCTCTGGAAAAGAGGTATGTGTATGTAAAAAGGAGGAAAAGCACCTTCCATGGAACAAGCTGCAAGAGCAGGGAAACAGCAGAAACAGGTCCCACAGGCTTTAGAGGGTCCTAGAGGGGCACAGCACACTCAAGACACTCCTGCCCCCAAAATCATTGCAGAAGCCTCACTGCAGAGCCATCAGTGGCAGTGGAGATGGACAAACATGCACAAACACGTTCTCCTTTAGCCACAACACAGAGCTTGAAAAGGCTCCTGCACCAAGATCTGAGCTCTCCGTGCTGGATCACTCCTTTCCTGCCAAGGAATAGGACTGGCAGTGCTGCTGGCAAACTGGTTTCACTTCCCAAGAGCTGACCCCAGGTGGCACACGATCCTGCTTCCCCACACACATCCATGCAATCCCTGGCTGCTACACCTCAGTACAATCAGTTCAACAGGGAAAAAGGAAAGCTGAGGACAGTTACCTGAGTCAGGGCCCTCTGAGGCAGACAGGGGCAGAAGAGGAAGAAGAAATAGGTTTATAAGCAGAGCACAAGAGCCAGGCTCCCCAGCAGACCCTCTGCCCTCTCACCCCATGCCAGGGTGTAGATCACCCCTCTGAGCACAGCACTAAGGACAGGGCAGCTCCCTCAGAGCCCAGCCATCCTGCCACCAAGAGCACACAGCTCCTGCTGATTCCCACTGCTCTGGGAAGCAGTAGAATGAAGACTTCAGAGGCCAGGAGAGCATCGGTGGGTGAGAGGACAGGGTAGCCCAGAAGAGGGGCCACAGGACTGTGGGGCACAGGCAGGTGAGGACAGGAGGCCCCGCACACCCGGGAGACGTTTGGTCACAGCACTCACCGATCTTGAAGCGACCCATGTAGTAGATCTGGGTGCTGAGAGCCAGTGAGGCCAAAACGTGGATCATGGAGAAAATTACCCAGAACCACATGTCATTTTTCCCAAACACCTGAAAGCAAAGACATTTTAAAAGTAAATGGAGCCCTCTTTCAGCAGGACAATCCTTCCCTGTTCTGTATCACCATGGGACATTAAACAGCCTCTCTGAACACAGAAAAAAGAACCTGTAAATCTTCCAACCACAAGACAGATCTATAAATTCAAAACAAAGTCCCGAGAAGCAAGTGGAGCTCACCATCCTGGAGAGGGGACAATTCTTTCTGAATGTCCCTTTAAACAAGACTGGATGGACAGCAGCTGACCCAGGGAGCAGAAACGCAGGGACTCCAAGGCCAGGCAAGCTCTCTCTGCAGCTCTCTGGCCAGGAGGTGGATTGTTACAAAGGCAGTCAGGGAACCAAGCATTACTTCAACAACTGTACTGAAGTAGACCAAAAGGGAAAGAACTGCTCTGCAGGCAATTGCTCCCCCACTGTGCATTTTCATTTTATTTAAGGACAGGAAGTAACCTGCAAGCACAGGTTAATGCTACATTAAAACCCTAATTTTTCATTCGTACAATAAGCAGTCCAGAAACACTGATCTGCCATCAGGCTGTGACCACTTTCCTACCCTGGGGCAAAGCACTTGCCTGAAATTTTCGCTTTGTGTGGGCAGAGATAAAATCCCACACACCAAAAAGCAAGAGGAAAAGCCACCACTCTGTGAACGGAACAAGGGAGACTGAATGGTTCTGGTGAGCCCAGCTGCTTTCAAGCTCCACTGAACAGCTTCAAAGCATCCCACAAAAGAAGACAGCACAATCCATAACAAAGTCTTAGTGTTTTGAACCTTGTCAAGATCTACCACATCTATCAAGAGATTCTTGGGAAGTCCCAAGGTCACCAGCTCCTCCTGCCTTATCCCACAGACAGTCTCATAAACAGAGACCTCTGCATTATGTGGTAGTGAGGAGCTAACAGCCCACTGGGATCTAGCTGCTAGTTCATAGCAGGAATTCCATGGATTTTGCTGGTTACTTATGAATGAAAATGAGTCCTTCAAAAGAAGAGAAGCAGAGATTCTGGTGAGCCCAGCTCAGTACTTGCAATGCTAAGAGCAAACAGGCAGAGTCTTGTAGCCTCTGCTCCAGTGCCCTTCCATCGGCAGGTACTCCAGAAATTTGCCTCACAGCCCCCAAGACATTATCCTAGTCCTGCTCCTCTCCAGAGATAGAAAAATCAACTGCAGGAGCTGTGACAATCAACATGGAATATTCCAAAGGGGAGAACTAGGCACAAGCAACTAGGTATAAGATACCTGTCTTGAAAGCCCAGCCATCCTCTCCCCTCTTTCCTCCAATGTGAACCATGCCACAGGATGACCATCTGTGTGCTTGAACATGTACATCTGGATGCCTGAACTTCTCCTCTTGAGAAGGATGCCATGTGGTGGGCAAAGTCAAAAAAAAAAGAGCCCACCTAGAGGAAACTCTTCTGCTCTTCTCCTACCTGCAAGCTCAGGGGAAGGAAGGAGGGAAGCCCAGCAGAATGGAGAATTCAAACACTAACAGCTGCTTAACACCCTCTTACCCTACCCTGCTGCTTTGCCCAGTCATTTTCACATCCAACCAACGTTCCCAGCCATGCCACCTCCTTCCCAGAGAAGCAGCTGAGTACGAGGGAGCCATACCACTCCAAGGACAGCCAGGGAGATCACCACAGCAAACGAGGCGTAGGCGGAGTAGGCGCTGGCATTGATGTCTGGGTGCCGGGTCTGGTAGAGCTTGAGCATGCACAGTCCTGCGATCATGTACATGAAGGAGGTGTCTGTGGAGAGACACGACAGAAACAGTGCAAACAGCTACCACCAGTGGCCCCAGAAAGCTGCTCCAAGGGCTCACAAAGCATCAGGGATCTGTGCCTGGCAGCCTTGGGTTTGGCTCTGCTGCTGCACCACACTATACGGCACTTTGTGCTTTGCCACCTTGCAGCAGCACATCTTCCATGCTCTGAGGCAACAAAATCTAAAGGGGATCAGAAAATAAGTGCCCACAGGGCATCACAACCTCCTGACTGAGCTTTGAAGCAGGCAGGCTCCAGGGAGACTTGCAAGGGTAGAGAGATGGGAAACGTCAGCAGCTCAGCAAGAGACAGAACATGGCAAATCCTAGTTCCAGCTCAAAAGGAGAAAGGAAACTCAGCTTACCAAACTGGAAATTGGAGTAATTAGGGCAGACGTGGTAGCAGGCACTGAGCACCCCTTCCATCATCAGAGCAATGCCCATAGCATAAAAGAGACCAAAATGCTTTGGGATCCCATAGTCCTGGAAGAGAGCAGAGCTGTATAGTAAGTGCCCTCAGTGTCCTGATCACAGGCAGGCTTCCATTCTCCATCACTTCATCCCTCTTAACTCCTAATCAAGTCCTCCAGTCTCCAGTGCAGCACAGTGTCCTGTGTGCAGCCATAGGCTCTGGGTTTAGACACATGGCATAGCCAGGTGAATCTACAGGCAGAAAATCGAAGCTAATCTGTTCTGAAGATCTCAATGTCTTGGTACTGATATCATGAGACTGAGAATCTCTGTCCTGTATCTTATGGCATACTACATCCTGTCCAAAACCAAGAGAGGACTGACCAGAATTGCTCTTGTGGTCAGTAGGATCTTAGAAGTACCTGAGCAGAGCCCATCAGCCAATGTAAGAAGGCATTTCCATCACATTTTGGCCAAGATTTCACCTGAAAACCGCAAGCAGCAGACTCTTACAACTGCTTATAACTCCTTTACTTGCTGCCAAGCCCATAAGAACAGAGCAGTTTGTCTCCAGAAAGCACCAGCACCTCTGCCCACAGGGCTGCAGGTTTCTCCATCCTCTCCCACGAGAGACTACAGAAGCTCTGGCTACAAGAAGCTCTGCTTCAGAGGCTGAGGCAGCCAAATTCCTCTGAGTTATCATAAGCAGCTCTTGTGTAAGACAAATCAAACTTCACTTTTATAAAGAGAAGCATCTTGGGACACTCCTACTGTCCCAGTTCCTCCACAGCAAGGGCTGCAGGAAAAGCCAGAGCCACAGGAGTCCTTCCTCTGACCCAGGCCCAGGCTGGGTCACCACCACAGCAGTATGGAACTACTGCAAGCAGTAAAGCACTGGGGTGTGCAGGAACAAAAGCATCCCACCTAGACCCTCTTGCACAGGAGGAAAGAAAAAGGAGGATTCAACTCTCCAGTGAGGAAGACGAGTGGAAACTCATTGTGCATCACTCTGGTTTTGAGTTCACTCCATCTTCCCTGCCTCCACTCAGCCCCAGGCAATCAGGCTGCCTACCAGGGTGTAGATATCTTTCATCTCCATGGCCCGACGGTGGAGGATGTCCCTGCGTAACACGATGAGGAGGAAGAGAATGCCCAGCATCATGTGGCCCACGTTGCTGAGGATGTTGTTGAAGGCACTGCAGGACAGAAGGTGGTTTAAGACAAAAGCAGCACAGCAGCAGGAAGCTGAACCCTGGGTTGTGATAGGCTGAATCCATTTTGCTCCCCCCTCCACCACCTTCCACCTTAGCAGCTGTCGAACTGCAATTTTACACTCTAGATGACAATTTTAGTTTGGATTGTTCACCCGTCCCAGTTAACACTTCTTCTGTGAGATTTCCAACTCTGGGCTTTCTTTGCACTCATACATAAATCTAGGGAAATGCTACACTGGCAGGACTGATCTGAACTTCTTTGCAGAGCTGCAGCTCCTTGGATGCAAGAGTCCAATAGAGCGCAGGAGCACCTCATTGCTGTGCCGATGATTTGCAAGGGGTGCCACAAGGTGTGCCTGTGTCTCACTGCAACAGAGCACCACTGCTGAGCAAAACACAAAGATCAGAGCCCTAAACTCCCAGTGCTCTTATCCGCACTGCTACTGTGAGCCTGGCAAGCATAAAATCCTGACCTGGGCACAGCACAGGCACTCAGGAGGCGTGAGACAAATATGCAGTGATGAAAGGGCTCACTCACCTCAGCACCCCAAGGGGATGAGCACAGAGGAAGTTGTAGTAGCAGATGTCCTGATTGCCCGTGACATTCACTACCTGGACAGAGAGCAGGTGGGAGGCCTGGCATCAGCAAATCCTCCCCGCTCTGGGGGGCTTGCCCCGTGCAAACACCACACAAAGACAAGGTGTACCAGGACACAGCCTAGCTCTAGCACTGGCACAGGGGAGTCTGCAAGCAAAGCTTTCAGGGTGGGACAAGATGTTGTCATGGGCCACAAACCTGATAACAGTCTTCAGAGGAAACATTGTGTGCTCTCAAGCCCCCCCACTAATAGAACTGTTTGCAGATATCTGCATAACACCAGGATAGCACAGGCTGGGAGAAGGGAGGAGAAATCACAGCAAACACTACTTGCTTTCAGCTGTCTCTTAGAGATAACATCAAATTCCTCCTGTCTCTAAAATGAAACAGGACCCAAACGAGACATCAGTTGAGCAGGAAAACAGCAGCACTCCCGCTTCCCAAGCAGAAAGAACAGAAGTGCAAGCCCAAGGAGCCAAGCTCACTGTAACAACACAGTGCAGCAAGAGCAGCTAAGGTAAACTGCTCCTCACACAGAGCAGAACTCCTGGGTGATCCCAGTTTCACCGTGACTGTCATCCTTCACGACACAGCCACAGGGCAAGTTTAGAGCAAGAGGGGACAGCCATGGAGCCAAACGCACCGTCTGGTAAGTGATGACGAGCTGGATGACGGGCAGGGCGTAGAACACTGCAATGGTGATGATGTTCCTGCAGAGGGGAGACAGCAGCAGCAGTTACGCTCCAAAACCAGGGGTGCACACCCAGAAGAAAGTCCCACAGTGCTCGTGGGGGAATGTGCACACCTCCCTGCTCTGGGGTTATGATCTCATTGTGGCCCCCTGAAGCAGAGGAGCACATGTGCTCATGCACACAGGAGGCAAACAAGAGGCAAATGCTAAAGGCACAGGAAAAGCCAGGATGTCTGCCACAAGCTCGTGTGTTTGAGTGCCAGTTTCTCCCCCTTCCCATTATGTTCCAGTGCACTGGTTGTTACTACACTTAAAAGCAATGAAGCAAAAGAGAATCCATTGCCAGGATCATGTGTGCACTGGTCCACAAATATCCTTACTTGAGGTGTGTGGGATCTGCAGTTACTGATTGGAACAGGGTCAGAATAGGTGACAGGATAGTTCAGAAGAAGGCCATGTGGACAGACTACACAACCACAGACTCTGGGTCCAGAGCTTGGGCCTTACCAGTTTGCCTTCTCCTTACCAGAAA
The DNA here is from genome assembly GCA_013397295.1 of Polioptila caerulea. Taxonomy (NCBI): domain Eukaryota; kingdom Metazoa; phylum Chordata; class Aves; order Passeriformes; family Certhiidae; genus Polioptila; species Polioptila caerulea. The sequence goes on from VYXF01000701.1 coordinate 108,097, forward strand.
TAGATTTTGTATTTTTTGCTGACAATCCTTCGGTCTTTCCTGGACAAGTCTGATAGGTAGAGGAACACCTAAAACATTAGTGGGTGGGGAAAGAGGGAAGAAAACACAGAAGAACCAATGTAGATTACAGATGCCAGTAGAAGATCTCGACATATTTGCCACTTGGTGATATTTGGACTGGTTTTACACAGTGAACTCACTGTGTCCCTTGATTCTTTGAGATTGAGTTCTGCAAAATCCTCTGATCTCTAGGAATGGCTCCAACCACCCAGAGCAGTGCAGGATGACAAAAGGAGGCAGTCAGAGAGCTGCTGGCTTAAAGCTCCTCTGTTCATCCACTGCTTGTACTAGATAGGCACCTACGGTTGCAGGTTATTTTCTCCCTATCTTCACACCTCCTTGAACGTTCTGGGACACTCTCTGGGCATTTCCCTCCTTTCTCAATACTCCCCAATACATTTTGATTTTCCCTATTAAAGCACTCACTTCAGCAGCACTCATCACAGCGGGCAAACTTTCAGTGCCTGAAAAAAGACTGGGAAACACACTCGGCTGTATGAGATGAAACCCACCCTGAAAGGGGAACAGGACTTTTGAGATTTCACTGAAGTGACCAGGTCAGTTGTGGTCAGGGCCACAGCCGCACCACCAGCCGTACCTTGGTGCGGATGATGTTCTTATCACTCTCAATTTCTGGCATGGTGTCGAAGTCGCTCTCCTCCTCCACGGAGCTGTCTGTGTCCGAGCCAGCCGGGGGCCTGCGCTCCGGGGAGGACAGCTGGCGTCCACCGCTGGAGCTGGACTCGTCTGGGCCACAGCAGGGAGAAGGAGACAGGCAGGGTAAGGGCTAAACCCCTCTGGGCACAGCCAGAATAAAGCTGTCCCAGATGCTTTGACTAGTTGATGTGGCCAGCTCAGGGAAAAAAATTTCAGTGATCCCAAACCTTCCTAGAAGTTTTAGGTGGTCAGCTAAGAGCAGTTTGAAGGACCATTATCTTCCCCTCTCTGAATTTTACTTCCCACTCTGCTTTTATTCTATTATTTTTCATCCCTTAACATTTTCTACCCTCTGCTAGCCCGGGCTCTGAAATCTGGAATTCTGAAACAAGACAAATACCTCTAGAGAAAGAGGCAGACTCTTGGGGGTCAAAAACACACTCACCTAGTTAACCTTCAGATTTTATGTAAGCATTATATAAATCTAAGCTTTTCTAAAAATACTGTAGAACAAAAGATGAAGAAAGTCGATTTTTCAAAGCCGTCAGAGTACCAGCTTTGTTCCCATTGTATACTTGGCACTGGTCAGCAGCTGCTGCCAGCACTTCCCAAAGGCTGGGCAACTCCCAGCTCATTGCCCACATCGACATGAGCAGAGCCTGTACAGGTTTCTCCCTCATTTCCTAAAGGCTTTAAAAAGATTTCTTTGGAAAAAGGGAAAAGGGGGGTAAAGTGGTCATTAAGCCCTCAGAAAGTTTTTTCTCTCCTCTGCTGCCAGGGCATGATTTACCTGCTGGCAGTATGACATTATTTCTTCCCTAGTGAAACCCCTGGAGGCAAGAAACTCTGACTGTGTCTTGCTCTATGGCACACAACCCTTCAGCCTCCCAGGGACAGGCTTTGGTATAAAGGCAGGCTGTGAGCTAGTAACAGGCTCCTAGAACTTGCTTGCAAGGGACCTTTGTCACTAGTAAATGTCCTGTCTGAAGAAGCATTGTCACCCACAGCTCTCAGGTGTCTGTAGCTTTGTCTAAGAAGCATTTCCAATGACAGTCTCTTGAGGCACCTCTTTCAGATTTGTCACTTTTATTATGTAGATGCTTTCCCCTAAAGTGCAATCTGAACCTCACAAACTGCAATTTGGTTGTTTGGTTTTTGGGATTTTTTTAGTAGCTGTGAGACATTCCTAAAGTTGCTTGCAGCTTTATTCTCCTCTGGTGTTAAATCAGCCTAAAAGTGCCTTCCTCTACCCCAGGGAGAAGCCTCCCTGTGTCCCAATTCTGGAATATACTGTACCAATAGCACCATAGCTGCTTCCCTCAGGAGTGCTGGCTGAGATGGGGTGTGAAGAAGTCATCATCCCACATCCTGCAATGAAAACAGACCCAGAAGGGCCAGTTAGTTTCATGTCAGTGCTTCAAAACATCTGAGGTGAATATAAACAGCTTGAAGAGCTGGAGGGGCTTGGGAAAAGGAATGTTTCTCTAAACAGATGGCAGTCTCCCTCTAGAGCATACTGTGCAAAAGGAAAAGCCTTGTTTTGCAGTGTGAGGGAAACCCATTCCCTTCAGCCTCCCCACACAGGGTGCCAGTGAGACTGGCAGCACCCTGTACAGATCACACTGTGGGGCTGCAAGACTTGGTAAATTTTAGAGCAAATCTCCTGATGTTTTTAACAGCCTTCTGAATTTCTAGTTCTCTTTCCCCATCTCATGCAACTCTTCAAATCTCTTCAAATACTGCTACCTTCACCTATATGCTTTATAGTTGGCAGGACAGCTGCTACATAATTTTACCCAGTCAAGGAGAAAGAAAAAAAATGCTTTATGCAAAAAGTGGTAGTGATCTTGTGCTGATGACAAGAAGGGCAAGCCTTTGAGGGCTAGGAACATTCTGCCTCCTGCCCACATACATGAAGCAAGCAGGAGTGCTCTCCTTCCTGCACATTCCCTCTTTTTGCTTCCAGTGGTGGAGTTCAGCAGCTGACCTACATGGCAGGAAACAAAGCCAGCTGAATCCCTTCACTGAGAGGTCAGTCACAAAAGGGAGGGAAGCAAGGGCAGCAGGAGCAGGACCATGGTTTCCAGTAGTGACAAACAGTATGACAGGTTAAGTTGCTTTAAAGCTTCACCCCTGTAACAATATCCTGTGGTCAGCCAGCAGCAAAGCAATGCAGAACATGGCATAGTATTTAAAACCTTACAGCAGCCTGGCAATGGCCTGGCTTCCCAAGCTGCACCTCTGGCTTCCCAGTACATGACTGGTCTCAAACTGACAGGCACAGGCAGAGTGCTCTTTCCAGCTGGAAATTCTGGGCATTTCTGTAACACCTTGAGTAGGTTTTTATACCATTTTCATTAGCCACAGATGTAAAGAGATCTAAAACTTGTCCCTGACTGACCCCAAGTCAGGGAAGCACCCATACAGCAATGATATTTGATATTTCAAGTCCCAATTATTGCTTTTCTCTGGCACGTCTGCTGTGCTTGTTGGGCAGGGGGCTAAGATTTGGTCTCAAATTTTGGCTCCTTTATGCTCTTGCCCCATCCCTCTAACAGAGAAAACAAACAGCTCAGAGGAGCATCAGAAGTGAACAAAGCATGGACTGAGCACCAGAGGGAGGGCTCTGGCACACTGCAGCCCCCAGCCCCTGAGCTGAGACTAGCAGGATGTTGTTGTAGGTGGCCACAGGTGCCAGATGCAGCTTCTACTCATCACCTCCAACCCAATCTCCCTCTCTCATGGAAGATCGTCCTGTTGCTTTAAAAGTCATTTGGAAATCCAGATCACTGGGAAGAGGGCAGAAGCATTTCCCTGTGTTCAGGGCAGCAAGGCACAAGCACAATTCCTAGGCCTGTCAGTCCTGTTCCACAAGGATACTCCCTCCTAATTTTAGACCAGGCTTTATTCTCTCAAGTGACCTGACAATCTTCTCTCCCAAGTTACCAAAGATATCAATCCAGACAAAGCAGGCAAGCCAAGGAGACAAGGCACTCTGCTCTGTCTCTAACAGCCACTTTGGACCCAGCTCACCCACTAATCTCCATCCCACTTCCCACTCTGGGTGTGAGTCAGCAAAGTAAATGTACCACACCAGGCGTGGCTCCTCCAGCTACTGCCTCCTCCCGATAGCGAGGAGGGGAAGGCAAGGTGTGCCACGGGATTGGAAAAAAAAAAAAGTGAACCACGGAAGCCAGAAAGAAGATGGATAACAAGAGCAATTGCCACATGGAGTGGCAGGATATTCCAAGACCAATGGCAAAGACACAATCCTGAGCACTTCCATCCAGTTCTTTGGTGGGGAAAAGGAATGGGAAGTAATGAAGAAGGCATGATCTAGGGGTACTTGGGAGGGAAAGAAATTCCAAAGGGTGGGAAGGGGAGAAAAAAAGAACAAACAGAGAAAGACAGTGTGTCCATGGATTTGGAAGACAGGAAAGGTGCTAATTACCATTTTATAAGCATCAGTCAGACACACCCTGAAGAGACAATAGATGAAGAAACAGTGTGTGGGTAGGACATGATTCCTCCCCAGAGGGAAGGATGTGGCTGCAGCATGCAGTGCCAGGTATGTGAAAGTGGCAGTGGGTTACAAGGGAGAGGACAGGTCACAGAAGCAGTAGGTGCATCTGGGAGGAAAGCTGTAAACTATGAAGGAACTGTGCTCCTCTCTCCCTTCACAGGGATGTTGTTCAGCAGTCCTCCCTGCTCAGCAATCCAGTTCTCTACTCTCCACATCCATACTAAGTCCAGCATCTGTGCCCTGAATATTCTTAGGGAGCTTTCCAAACACCAGAATTTAACTTCCACCTCTCAGCAGGGCAGCTCAGAAGGTTTCAGCACATTAAACCTCAGCTGCAGCATCAGCAGTACTCCCTGGGACTTCTGCTCTCACCTGGCTGCGACTGTGCCTCCTTGTCTTACACAGTGATTCCCTGTCAGCACTCTGGAGCTCTTCCACAGCCTTGGACAGGACCCTTCAGCTTACCCAAACTCCCCAACACAGAGGCCTTTCCCATTTCTCCAGTGCCTTAAGACCTGCTCTTGTTTTACAGCAGGATCCATGCCAAATTATATAAAATTACAATATATTTATGGACATTTTTACAGTTCCCTGTTCAAGTTGTGGAAAAAAAGCCTTTCACACATACTCAAAATACAGGGACACATGTGGATCTTAGTGGCTGACAAAGCAAGTCTAAGAATTCAAATGTTCCCAGGTCCTCAGCAGAAATATTAAGCCAATTAATGCCAGTCAAAGTGAAGTTCCACTGCTGATCCTTTAAACACAGCTCAGTTATACCACCATGCTTATCTGATTGTATGCAGCAGACCAGAGAGACATCAAAAAAGGAATAACATCAAGAACCTTTCAATACTGCCAAAAGGATGTCCTCCCTTCCTCCAGGAGACAGGTACAAATGACCTCAGCACCAAGGCTTTGAACTACTTTGCAGCACTAAATATTTAATCAAAATGAAAAGACCCCCCACACTTCACCAGAAAGCAAGGACTCCCAGTGCCCCCCACCCACATGACAGAAACTTCCATCTTTCACTGGTAGCTTCTCAGATGCAGCTCTGTTTTTATAAGGTGGAAGGCTGCAGCTTGTGGAAATGTGGGTGCAGCACAAAGTAAACTGAATCCAATGCCAACACAAATATCATAAACACCACTACCTAACTCTGTTAGTCATTCGTTCACCTGGCTGTCTGCAACTTCCAATGAAAAACAATTTAACATTTAAATTCAGTTAAGACATTAAAAGACCCCGTGCTTAAACCAGGCAGAGGAATTATTTAAGCATAAGAGCTGACAAAGTCAGAAGTGCCTTATTTAATAATAAGGCACTTATTATTAAGGAACATTAGCCTGTAGCCAGGTCTAGGCAAGGCTTGGCCTTCCTCCACCCCTTACAAAGGCAGTTCCTAGGGGTAGGAGTGAGGACCAGGTTCAGGGCAGCTGGCTTCAAAGGCTCTCTCTTGTGAGGGCAGAGAGAAGCTCTAACACCTTCCCTCAGCACCAGAGACTATGTGAGCTGCCAGGGAAGATGGCTCCAGGACAGAAGGTACTCGACTGACAGCCTGTCCTTTGCCTGGCCTGGGGCCTGTGCTGTTCACCCAAAGCTGTCACACGACAGAGAAGAGCCCTTACCGTGCTCGGGGCTCAATATCCCAGCTGAAGCCTTCCTCTGAACCCTGCAAAGCAACAGACAGTGCTCATGAGGCAGCCAACAAATCTCATCACCTGCCAGCCATGGCAGGATTATCTAGGACACCAATAGGTAAATATGGTGCAAGCTCTAAAAATACAAATAGAAGCAACAAAAAAAAGCACAAAAGAAACAAACACACACAACAACACTAAAGAAAAATACTGTTTGGACTAGACACAGCTCAGCCATGGCTCCTTGCTGTCCACCTCTCTTAACTCCCAAAGCAACAGAAGGCTTTTTTAGCCCCTCAGCTATCCACCAGAGGCAGGACAACCATTTCCATGACTTAGCCCATCCTACACTGCTCAGTATGTGGGGAGAGACCCTCACACCACCTTCCCAAAACCATCTTCCCTGCTCAGGGTATCAAGCCTGTATGAATCTACTGAAGGGGCAGCAGGACCTAGAGGCACTCGTTAGCACAATGACAAAGAAGCCCATATCACCTCCATCAATGTAGATATCAAGCAGAAAAAGGTAAAAAACCCCCCAAAAAACAGACCAACATATTCCCACAACACAGAAAAATACCAGCAAATAAGAGCATGCACTTAAGTAATTTCATTAAATTGTTCCAATGAAATGTATTTTCATTGTTGTGTCTTGAAGTTAAGCCATGCCCATGCAGACATTCTTCTCAACACAAGCCCAGACACCAAAGTTTGGGGCAGGGGAGGCAGGTAAGGAGGGAAACCAGCACTCTGGGAACTCTCAGGCCCTATTTGTGTCACTGCCACTTATTGCAGTACTCAGTCCAGCATGCTCTCATACTCCATATCCCTTCACTATTCCTACCTGCTACCCAGTGCCCTTATACATAAGAAAACACAGGCTTGGGGCACTACAAGATCTAGAGGGAAGACCCTTAGATTTTCATCTTTCCCAGGAAGAAGTACTTTCTGGCTGATGGTCAGTAGGAGCCCACTGAGTAGTCATAGACTTCTTCAGCTGCTCTGCTTAGATGCTTGCCACCCCACTCATCCCAAATTTTCTGCAGGATGTGGTGTCCCTGATGATAAGAAACAGAAAGGCTGTTCTTTTATGGCCCCTCAACTCACCTAATGTAGTGCACAAAAGCAACAACCACTGAGCCCAGGTAAAAGGAGAGGAAACTCAGGAAGCTGAAGAACATGGCCTGGATGTAAACAGACTCTGAGGAAAGAGAAGGGATCAGTCAGCTCAGAGAGCAGGAACAGCACCTCTCAGGGTCAGAACTCTTCCCAACACCACCTTGTAAAAACGCCCAGCCCCAAACAGCCCTTCCAAACCCATTTGCTTTCTTCAAAAGGAATTGACAGAACCTGTTCAGCACGCTCTCCTCCCTTTTCTTTACCCCCAGTGCTAGCTGGTGTGCCACACTGCCCTTCCTGGAAGGGAGCAGGCTCCCAGAGGTTTTGTCTCCTTCGCTGGTGATTTCTGCACCATTCCTTCAGAGGCTGCTGGCCCAGTCATGCCCCTCTACTCAGAAGAGCCAAGTCCCCCTGTGAAGTTGAGTTGCTCTGCCCAAAGACACTGACTTTTAATGGAGGGCACGATCGTCACTTGGAGGTTCTTTGTCCGCTGCAGGTTCCAGGTACGGTTGACATTCCCTGTGAGATGCACAGTGCACAGCAAATATAAAAACAATCAACATTAATGATTTCTGGTACTGATCTTGGTTCTCTGAACTTGCAAAAACAACAGTGTCTGGATTTTCACTAAAATGTCTGGGTGGTTTTGCTTTAGACTGTTCTCTGATCTGTCAATTTGCCTTTCCCAAATGTTTCCCCCTGCCTCCCTGTTCACAACCTGTTTTTCAGACTAGAAATCCCTGCTTGAGCCCTCCATATATTGCTTAAGTCTGGATGTCTGAATCCCAAAGGCATCTATCTCCTATTCATTTAATCCCCAAAGGAGAGATTCTCTGATTCTCTCATTACAGGTAGTGGTAGTCCATTCTTGCCTTTGGCCACATCTCTGTGAGTAAAACACTTCTGTGTAGGATGCCACTCTAGAAACTTGCTCTATTTCTGCAGGGCTTAGCACACCAGGCCAGTACAGCTCTGCTGACAGCATTAGTATGAGAGAATGACACCCCAAAGGGCACAGTTCTTTTTTTGTGGGAAAATTGGGGCAGAGAGGTGGCAGGGGAGTAGTAAAAAGCTGTTGAGGGAGCAACAATATATCTGTTGGTTGCAGTCTTGCTTCTCCTACAGGGAGGAAACTCTGAGGCTTTGAGAACAGGAATGTTCCCACTCCTGTTACAGCTACCATTTGACTGGTGGAGACTCTGCTTTTACCACTGCCCAGCAAGTGGACACAGTGTTTTCTGCTTGGAAAAGACACTAGAACAAGTATTTTGTAAAATTATTCTCCAGAAATTGCCAATTTTTCCTGTTCCCCAAGTTCAGAGCTGTCACAGATCCCAAGATAGCAATAGAAGACACTCTCTGTGGGAACTGAGACTCCATGGAGCCAGCAGCAGGGAGCAGAGGTAGAACCAAACAAAAAGCTGTAAGCAGCGCTGCCTGGATGTCTCCAGTGTCTCCCAAGGCACCAGCAGTGCTGCTGAAAAGCACATAACCCCAGCATGCCAGGCACTGTCCTAGCCTGCCACCTCCTGCGTTTATCAAGACTTTTAACTGCCCAACAATATCAAATTGATACTTCACTCTTCCTGACAACTACCTGGATAAGACAGACCTACATAATCACCTGGTGCCATCCCACAGGAAGGTCCTAAAAGACACCCACTGCTCCATCACTCAGATCTGCAATCAAACCCACCTCCCAGAACAACTTACCATGAAGTGAAGAAGGCACAGAACCCCCACAGGCATAATCCTCTGGCTTGATGACGAACACAACAAAGAACTGCTCACCTGGGAAATCTTTTCTCTGCACAGAAGGAAGGAAGAAGACAGAAAATCCATGAGACACAAAGCCCCTCCCCTCCAACAGGCCAGAGATCAGGTTTTAATTGCCACACAGGCACCAGAAAATACTGGGACACAGATCAGGCTCTCACCTGCACTGTTATGGCTGCCTGCTTTGTCATAGACTGATAAACTCCATTGAACTCCACATTATGGTCCAGGTCATACACTGGGCACTAAAACAGACAACAAAGGGTTAAACCAGGGACAACAACCAAATTATTTTCAAAGGAAGCCAGAAAGAAAACACAGCACAGAACAGCAAAAAAAGGCCCCAGTTGGGGTATCCAAGGGAACAGAACATCTTGCATCTCTGTCTGCTCCTATTCTGCAGGACCCTGCATTATTCAGGGAGCTGGAAAAGAGAATAAGTATGGGGCTGTTCCCCAGCTGCAAGCAAGAGCCAACCTCCATGACAGGGAACACCCCAGGAAAGGGGATTAAATATAGAGAGAGGAAATTGAATTAGAGAGGAAGAAAGACATCATGTCTGAAAATTGGAAGTTCCCCAAGCTGCCTTGAGCCGGAGGAGAGTCAAGGGAACAGGGCTGTTCCCTCCCTAAGCCACCAACATTGCACCCAACACAATCCATGGAGAGACAGACCTATATCACAGGGCAGCAGGGAACCCCATAAGGGAGATATAAATTCCCTTATGTGGAATGTGTTCCCTACGGATAGGCTAGGAAGGAACAGCTTGTTCACCTATTTACAACAAGAGTCTCTGGATGAGCTGCTTGAACTCAGCATCTCTGTCTTGGCCTCCTTCCCACAGAATTTTCATTCCTCTTTCAGGAGCTCTCTTCACCCCCAGCACCAGGGCAAAGCCCTGCCTTGGGCTTTTCCCTCTGCAGGGCACAGACCCCTCACAGCTGGACACAGCTCCAGCAGGCAGCTCCTTACCCTTCTCTGCTGGGACTCACCACAATATCCTGGACAGAGACAACTGAGCACGGGTAGGCTGCATCAGACACCACATTAATAATGACTGAATCGACATCCGGAGGAAATCTGTACAGAAAATACTGCAGAGAAAGCAGAGTACAAGAGTCATGATCCAGAAATCACCCTTGGCAGTATCTTCAACACCTTCCTAAGCTACCTGAGCAGCCCTAGATGGGCTTTGGGGCTGGATGGGGATGGCTTTCATTAAAAAAAATCAGACTTCAAATATTAAGACCTTACACTACAGAAGAGCAGATTAAATATATAGAGGCATCTGCCTCCCTTGCACAGTATGCTATTAGACACAAACATCTTCAACATGCAAAATACAGCATAGCTTCTGCTCCCTTAAGCTTTTTTCCACCTGATGAAGCTAAAGTGACTTCATTTTACACCCCATTCCATTTTATGTTGATATGAGCAATTTCCAGATGTTTCCATACTGCTGGCTGTACTTTTATATATGGAAAACATCACAGAGCTTTCTCAAACGGGTCGCCTCAAAGACAGACCATGAATACTATTAGGTCAAATGGCTGAAACTCTGTCAAGATTTTCATAAATAAATGATTGATATTAGTTGTAAGATTTAGGGCTGTTTGTTTGCTTTGATGGTAAAGCATAATAGGGGTTTATCTTTGCACTTCAGCTTTGAAAATAACTCAGCTCTAACTCTAAAAAAAAATTTATGAGACACTAATATCTGGCAATATTCCTGCTTTTCCTGTGGGGGGAAGGGGTGGCATCTCCTTCTTTGAGAAGGCCCACAGGACAGTTTGTGGGGTTAGAAAAAGCTGTTTTTTCAGATCTGGGCAAAAGATGTCCCAGGCACTATCATTATTCATATATTTGTCCAGTAAAAAGTTTGATGCACTACCCCAGCCAGCTGCTGGAGAAGTGGGGCTCCTGTGCCTGCCCCAGCAGGCAGGCCTGTTGTAAGGGCTCCCACCATCCCACTTGGAGGCCAGACCCTGAGAGCTCAGGCTCCAAGCCACGAGGGGCTGCAGGGCACCTCACCCCCCCTCAGAGGGACACAAGGCTGAGGAGTGCCACCAGCCACCTTCCTCCTTCCATATGGCCACAGGCAGCCACCGCTGCCACACTGGAAGCTACCACCACTCCTGCTCCAAAGCCATCACCTGAGCCTTTCCCAACTGTAGAGCTCCCTTTGTGGCACATCAACTTCAGTGCTGAGCAAGGGCCAGCTGTTTCCTATTTCTCTTCCCCCATGCCATTCCCAGGAATTACGGCCCTGAGTGGGAGGGCAGGGATAAGCAGGAAAGCACCCAAGCCTTTTCCAAGTTGCCCATTTCTACTAAAGCATTTATTCTCATCACCCCTCTCCAAGCAGGGTCCCTTCCCTGCTGAAGGAGTGCTGGCTCCAACCACAAGTCCCTGCAAAGTGCAAACTCACCGAGGTGGTTTCCTTTGCAGAGCACGTGTTGTGTGCACCAAGCAAGGACACGGCCAGACTGAGCTCCTTGGTTTCCCAGGGGCACTTTTCCCCTTGGAGAGTTTCAGGTGCATGAGGACTACCTTTTAGTTCATGAGCACTCCTCTATAATTTCCTCTAAGCCATGCTTGCACCGGAGTACAGAATTAGCACAAGGGCATTGAGGCCAGCAGCTCTCTGCTGCATGCACTGCAAGTGTTAAAAACACATCCAGCCAACACTTCTCACCGATGCAAGCATATCCAATTTCTGCTTCTGCCCTCAGGCACAAGCTGGGTTCCAGACAGCATCTCCTTCAGCTGTTATGTCTTACAACACCCATCTAGATTTTAAATCATCTTTTTTTTTTCTTCCCCCTGTAGACTGCTTAATAATTCGATTTACAAAAACCTCAGCATGATACCAATTAAGAAGCAGACTTCTACTCCATACACCTGTTTATTAATTAAAAGTCATAAATATCATTAATATTTATATTATTAATTGTGACCCTTTGATCAGACCATGGTCATAGAGGAAATTTCATGTCCTAAACACTCTATATTTAAATAATAAATATTCAAATACACAATTCTAAGTAATGAGCGCTTATTAAGAGTCATCATCATTCCCTATGCTTCTAAAGCATAAAATACTGCACAAAGCTGCAAACCAGATTAAGACATTTGACAGCAAAATGGATTAGCTAGGATGCCTGGTAATACAAAACCTAAAATTAAATGGTGTTGTTAACAGTGAAAGCAACAACCAAAACAGAGTCTCAGACAGCCTGGGTAAATCACACACCTTCCTGTATTTCTACAGTTACTGCCAACGGAGTTTTCATTCAAGAGAAGATTTGTATCAGCTGGGCTCTAAGCAAAGCTGTTCAGCTGGAGGTGCTGCTCATATGTGTTTCCTTCTGAACTAACAGAAATATTGATGCCTTAAGTTTTAGCTTTCATGTTATCCAGATTCTGTGCTGCATTAGGATATAACTCTGAACTTCCTAGAAAGTGTTAGCAAGTTCTTCTCACAGTTTAGTAGGACAAAACAATCCTTTTCCAGCCCGAGAACCAAGGACACCATTGCAGCATCAGGCCCATAAAGTACAAACAACAGGGAATCGAGGAGAGCAAACAGGGAGGATGGGATTTGATAACCTGAAACTGTAATTGAACAAATAACCCCAATATGGAAATAGACCAAAACTTATAAAAGTGTAAAAACTCACGACCCAGGGTCCATCTTTGATGTAGCCTCAGCCAGTCTCCTGTACTGCCCAAGGTGTATCCTTTGGAGGCCTTTTGAATAAATACCTACTTTATTCCTTTAACACTGTCTAGCCTCTGTTCTAGGTAGCCTCTCAAGGCACCAATATCAGGCATTTTATTTATCACCTTGCAGCCTGACCTGCTGCCCTGAGCAAGGAATAGCAGTCTGAGTTCTGCTGCACCTTTACAGCTTCTTTATTTCTGTGTTTATTTTTTCCATTAAAGACTGAGTCTCGACAAGCAATGCTTAGGCAAGTGAGGCAGAACTGGCAGGAACACAACACTGATGTGTATCACCTCACAGAAGTGGAGCAGTCCAATTGTCTCTGGACTTCTGGACAATTCTGTGATTTCCTGAAGTGCCAGGATCATTCATTTCCTCTGCTTGTGGGTTTTGGGAGGACTCAAATGTGTCCCTAGGGTGACCAAAGCACTGTTACCTCTTCACTGTACCCACAGAAAATTCAACAGTAAGGAAGTTCCCCTGCATCCTAAGAGGGAAACTACCTAGTCATAAAAGACTTCCTATCTCTAAAGATCACATCAATCACTTGGATGTGGTAAGACATACAAGCAATCTACATAGGATTCCTCCTTACCTGGGGCTGGGAAGGGCTGGCAGTGAAGTTAAAGGCTTTGTTGGTCCTAGAAAACAAATGCCAGAATGTTGAAATCTAAAACTTTCAGAGTTGGGATACACACAAAGTACCCTCAGATTAAACAAAAGATTTTTTTTTCCCCCCTGGGAAGGAAAAATAAAAGAAAACTAGGCAGATGGCCCTAATCCCTGAAGTGATGTTCAAATGTTATATGAAGAAATTGCATTTGTACTCTCACATCCCAGCTTACTCAAGTTGGAAGTTCTCCAGCCTGGTGACTAGCAGCTCATATGCAATATTGAACGGTGCCATGGAAGCGACATCCACAAATATGATCTGGTCAGAGGGTCTTGTTTCAGGTGTTGGCTCAGAGGGACAGAGGGTCCGACTCACTTCTTGGTAATTGTAGGTCCTCTGATAGCTACAACAGCCAGGAGAAGGAGGGAAGAGAAAGTTGGGTGGGAGAGAGAGAGAGAAAGCAGTTAAAAAGTTTTTCAGCATAACTAAGAATGGCATCTGAAAGGCCAGGAGCATTCGCTCTTTTATTCAGCATTCAAGCTCCACCTCTATTGTCTCTTGCAATCTGCACAAGGCACTGGTCATCCTCATCACTTCACTTCCCTCAGGGATGCCCACAACAGCTGTGGATCTCTAACATCTGCCATTTAGTGGAGGCCAAGAGGGTACTGACAGCCACCGCTGTACCCATCGCCTGCATCAGGCAAAGCACTGCAGGACATCTGCTGCTGGCACCAGGATTCACAGGATGAAGCTCCACACCTTAAATGGTCAAAGGTGCCTGAAAATTCTCCACCTGCAGCCCAACGAGCTCTGGGGTTAATGAAGTTACAAAAGCAGCATTGCTTTCATAAAGAAGCATCCCCAAAACAATCACCTCCTAGAATAAACTTAACTTAGATGTTCCTGAGGTGAGAAACAGAAGCTCTTTTTCCCCAAATGCACTGTTACATGGAAGTTACAGTGTTCTTTCAAAAGCCTGTTCAAACCCTGCCCCAAACCAGAGGCCAGGAGCTACCTGCACACATGGCAGGCAACTGTGTAATGACAGCAATGAGGTGTGGTAGATTCAGTGACTGGTGCCACAGGAAGATCCCCCACAGACAAGCCTCCTGAGAAGCTAAGGGCCAAGAGCAGGCTACCAAGTAAGAGGCTACCTATCAAATCCTGGTCTTCCTACACCCAGCTGGCAGCAAGCAAGAACGCTCTGCAACCAAGCCCTGCAGTCTACACAGGTTACAGGATGCAGAACCTGAGGGAGGCTGCTGATGAATACAGCTGGTAGAGGAGGAGTGTGTCACAAAGAAGAGACCCCAGTACTTACAGGCCTCGAAAAATCAGCGGGACCTGCCATGACAGCACTCCCTTCTGCTGGCGAACGACGAACAGGACGGGGTACCGGAGGTTCTCGGAGCTGCTGTTCACGTACACCCGCACTGCATCTACCTGTGGGAAAAGAGAGGGCAAGCTGAAGGCAGAGAACAAGGCAGCTCCAAATCTAGGTGGGAGAAGCCTTTTCCCCTCCCTCAGTCTGACCCAGGTGCTGACAATATGCACAGGGAGATCAGCAGTGTTTATCACTAGACTTGTTATTCAGATCCAGAAGTCGTTTACAGAAGTGCCTCTCTGCTGATGCTGCAGTCCAGAATCACAGCCCTGTGCCCAGGTCAGAGGTGACTGTCAGACAAGACACAGTGGGCAAATGCAGAGTACATAAGAGAGTTCAGCAGCTTCTGTTGGGAGCAACCTACATAACTTACCTTACAAAAATAAAGGAAACAGACACAGACACACAAGATAAAGACCCAAAGCTACAACTAAGAGTTTTCTTGCCGGGACTCTTATGTACCTAACTCAATCAACAATACTAGGAAAGTCACAAAGATGATATCAATAGCCAAGGATGAAAAAGCAGATTAGCAGCTGGCTCTGCTGTAAACAATTCCAATATGACCATAATCCCACCTAACAAAACAGGAATACACTGCTGACTGCCCTCAAGTGGACAAGAAAGGCTGCTGGTGAGAAAGGGTTTTCATGCAGCCCACTGCACTAGCAACTGAAATTTCTCCTTACGTTATCATTGGCCACCACATGACTGCAGAGTAAGACAGCTGTGGTGTAAAACACCCTCAGTTCACTATTTGAGAAGCAAGAAGTTTGTCTGCACCACATGGAAATGTCACCATTTCCATTTGAAAACAGCATCCCTTCCACTCCCTCTCCAGAACTGTAGACATTGATCAAGAATACAAAATACAAGAGTGCATAATTCAGTGCATCACACAATAAGAAACAGTCCATCTCGATTAGAGGCCTTGAAATAATGAAAGTATATTAAGTAGATAATATATACACATTTTAAACCTGCCACATCCTGAAAGATTATAATGGACTCTCACTAGATCAGTAAAAGACTTCTCACAGATATTCTGACTTTATACCCTCCAAGAAGAGTAAAGGTACAAGGAGGTAGCACCTTCTGAAAAGAACATACAGAATTAGCAAGGTAGAAAAACAAGAGTTATCACAGATGGCAGCTTATTCTTACCTTGAGGACACCAGTTTCAGAGAAACTACTTACAGCTGCAATCCCAAGTCAAAGAAACTTTCCTATTTATTCTTGTTTGGTTATACTAGGCTCATATGGGAGTCAAGTCTAGTAGAACAAAACACCTTCCTGGAAGTCATCATCATTATCAGTTTTCCTGACATCACCATAATACAGAAGTGACAGCCACCACTTCCAAAAAAATTAGGTCTTCAACAAAAAGACCCACAAATAATTTAATTCAAACCTCTTTGAAATAGAAGGGTAGACATTGGAATCTCTTCCCATTGCCTTCTGGCTTCCAAATCTTTGCAAAGCTCTTCTGGCCAGCTTTCCAATTTTTCCTTGCAGTCGCAAAAACTACATATGCAATTTCATTTCCAAGTTTATTTCACCATAAGTTGCTAAAACAAAGCTAAGAAAAGCAGCACCACCAAGCAAAACACACCAGGAACGCCTGAAGGGTGTCACCACAGGCAGCACTGGAAGGTAACTCGGTGCCTTCCTGAGTCCCTGCAGCTGCCCCGAGGGAGCCGAGCCAGCACACGTTGGTGTAACTGGGGAAGGCAGGGACTGGGCTGAACAAGCTCCTGCTTGTTTGTTGGTGTTTGCTGCCACAAGCAATGAGGACACGAACGAAGCGGCTGGAACTGAACAAGAAAAAAAATCTAAGGAGTGTGAAGGCACAACGGCCAAGCCAGTCTCCTGCAAGGACATGGAATAGTTCTCCACCCTTGGGGAAAACAACTGTCACTGCAGAAAGGACACATTTCAGCTACCTGTCCAGCAGCTTTTTGCCCATGAAACAGTTCAAGCAAGCCCACCTCCACAGGTGAAGTGATTCTCACTTACCTCAGGTTGGACATGGCTCTGTGAACCCTCCAGGGCTTAGCACATCAGCTCAATGCAATGGGGAGCTCACATCAAACTCACAGCAAATAGCACTACGGGCTTATGCATCCTCAGCTATCCATAAACACAAGCCAGAGATTGGGAAATTCTCTTCTCCATTGACCACGAATACAGACATAACCCAGGACATGAGTTATGCATCTATTGCAGATAGTCAGGCTTTCTTAATTGTACATGAGTATGTGTACATTAAATTAGTACAATTCATTCCCAGCCTCTCATTACAGGAGAAGTATTCCAGTGCCTTCCTCGGCTTTGTGACTCTGCACTGGACTCACTCCAGTAAGTCCATACCTTCCTTATACTGGGGAGACCCGAACTGGACATGAGCGGGATCACATAGAGCCAGCTGACCATGAATGGAGACCCCACAACCTCTCTGGGAGAATTGTTATGATGATTGACCATCCTCAGTAAGAAAATAATGTTTCCCATCTATCCCAGAGAAGGGTAAGGGAAACAAAAAGCCTTGGTGATTAATGCTCTGATAGACTAAAGCCTGAGTAGTGGGAGAAAGTCCCTCCCCTTTTCTGTGATCCAGCAGCCAGACCACTCATTTAGTTTCCCTCTCTCCACAAAACTAAGCTGATTATACACCACCTACAATATTTATTCAGCTTTGCCACTGATTCCATTATCTTACAATACGTGTAGGAAATAGGAATATCAGGAGAGGGATGTAAGAGTCTCAAAAACGCAATATTCTTTTAAATCTAAGCACTTACCCACATGATAACTGGTACAGGCCATATAACTACCATAATGACTTCTCTACATCCTTACTGTGCTCAGCACTCTGCATTTGCTCTCTGTAACAGCTGGCTGTAGCTCCTTTGCCCTTCTCCCCTGAAAGTCCATATTCAGGTGCCTTGAGCTCTTTTTGGTCTTATAATACCTGGGGCAACATCCAGCTGCATCAAGGCAGGACCATCTATAGCCTAAGAATGGGCTCACAGATGGGATCCCACTACAATTCTTTCCTCCCTCTCACCTTTCTCTCTGCACTCTACATGGGCAAACCCGCTTCCCAGGCCACATTCAAACAGGGTGCCTCAAACAGAGAGGAACATCAGAAAGCCAGAAGCAACAGTCACAGAGCAGCTCATTAAGAAGATCCCAGTGTACTTTAAATTTCACCTCAATATACCAACAATTCACTTGCAATGAATACCTCTGCTCCTCCTACATTTGCACATACCCAGATCAATCAGGAGCATCACTCTGCCTAAACCCATCAACACCTTTATAATAAAGTCCAGGAAACAAACAGGGTGATTCAGAAGCTGGACAGATGGCAACTGAGGTTCCAGTCTATCTAGTTATTTACCCTGCTGCCATCACCACAGCAACACAGGGCCTCTTGTGGGCAGATCCTACACTTCCAGTGGAGGAGCCAGATCCCAATCCCAGGGTGCAGCTCTGCTGTCCCCTCATAGGATCTCAGGGATACAGCAGCAGCTCCCAACAGCTTTGGCTGATGGGCATCTTCCTTATCCAACAGCTATTTCTGCCAAACACTGCAATAAAACAGGTGGGATTCGCCTGCTGGCCAAACCTGCACAAGAAGTTCCCAATTAATGGCTGAAGACTCGGAAATAAGCCTGGGCATAAGTCCAGCAAAATTATGAGGAAGCTTGGGAAAGTGCAGAAAGAATTCCCATTTAACCGCAACCAGGGCTTCTCTTTGTCTGTTGTCACTCACTCTCCAATTTAGTGCTACAGATTTGAAGGAAACCTAATTAGTGTCTTGGAGAAAGACATTTTCCCCAGCAGGATGAACCATCTAGCAGGAGCATCACAAGGGACAGGGGTAAAATTGTAACTCTTATGAATGGATGTTAATGCTTTTTTAGGCCTTCTTCTATTTTACCTACCTTAAATTTTTAATCCATGCTTTGCTTCCAGATTCTCTTGCCTTGATATAGGCAACATATACATATTCATGCTACAGATTTAAGGAATTCACTCTTGAGCCAATGCTAGTAATCCCATCTTTCCCTCTGAAAGTCAGCATTCGGCATTTGCCTTCAGCAAAATATTTTTAGAAAAGTGAAAAAAAGCAGGAGGTGAAGAAAAAAAAAAGGTGCTTTATTTACTTCAAACATGCTTCCCCCTCCCTCCACACCTTTCCAAAGGTTATTTCCTTTTAAAAACAAGCAGTTCTAACTCAAGAACCCTTCTCTGCTCCCATCACACACACCTCTCCCTTCCAACACAAAACTTTATGTAGAGAAAAGAGGAGCTCCAGTGAAAAAGCAGTGTTTTAGTTTAAAATTATAATCATCACAAAGACTGTGAGCCCCCTCCGCATCCATCCTCACTCACTTAGCACTGGGGAGATGAGGAGGAATCTTTGCCTGGGCAGTAAGAGGGTCAACCAGGCTGCTGTCACTCCTGCATTGCCAGCACTGCTGAGGGACTTCGCTTTGGAGCACATCATTGCCAGCCCCACAGAAAATAGGTTGCACCCTCCCCTTCCTTGTACACTCACAGTAGGGGGCTGGCTACACTGGAATTACAATATAATGCCAGATTTCATCTGCACCCTCTGAGCTGAAACCCTCATCTTGGGAAACAAACTTGTGTACCAAATGTTCCCTTTGACAAGGCAGGCCCTGCACAAATATTTGTCAGCAATAACCATACTGCTGCCTTTCGTGCTGTGGGGCTGAGGCAGGCTCAGGGCTGCTTCAGAGACTCCTGCTCCTCACATTCCTTCCCAGTGCCAAGGCTCTGCCCCGTGCAGGGGCTATTCACCAGCCACGCTCACCACAGTTTTGTTTCTCAGATGACTGACCTTGAAGTTTCTCCTGTGTTTCAAGGTGGACAGAGCAATAAGACAGCTGAATAAAGAGAGAGCTCTGAGCTCTGTATAAAAACGTGTTAGACCAGGAAAGACAAATATTTGTACTTCAGTTCCACCACCACCATGGAGATAGGGGGAGGGAAGAATAGAAAGGGAAAAAAGTACAACTGAATTCCATTCTCTAGATGGGAACAAGCAGAAGGAGCCGGCCCCAGATTCGCACAGCTGAACAGAACCAACATGGCTGCAAACATTAAGCAAAATAAACCAAGCTCTTGTTGACAGGAAAGAATCCTTGGACTGAGTATTAAATCTGCATTTCCCACAGAGATTACACATCATCTTAAGACTGTGGGGATGTGACTTTAAGGGCAAGGCAGGAGGTTGCAACAAGTTTGTGCTGTAAGCAAAGGTTTTCAAGGGCTTCACCATGGACTCCTTTCCAAAAGCTCCTGCTAAGCAAAGCCTTTGAGTCACACCAGGGCTCTGCCGCGCTCCCTGCCGCGCCCACACGCCAGCCGCTCCTTGCGAGCCTGTTGGGATTACCAGGGCTCAGCCGTGGGCCTGCCAAGGCAGCGGGCCAAGCCCGTGGGCAGGAACACATCCGGCAGGCAAACACAGAGCGCTGCTCACAGGGAGAGGTCTCAGCGCAGGACACGTGCACGAAAGCCACTGAGCTGCTGCTGCCGGCTGTTGCACAAGAAAGAGGTGCTTCCTTCTTCAGAAACCCTGAAATTAAGTGGAGTGGGATTGAGCCAGATGGACTAGAGCAATCGAGGCTGTGAAGGAACACCCCATCAGCACCAAACTCTGCTGATCTTCCCGCTCGATAGGGGAAGCTGAGACATGGAAGGAAAATAGCTGAGATAGTGACAGGTTTTAGAGAACCTCTTTTCTGCAGTCTCATGAGATGTGAGCACTGCTCCTGGCTGACAAAAATAACAAGTGGAGCTCAGAGGATCATTCCCTTTCAGCCTTTCCCTGTCTCTGAGCTCCAATGTCAATAAGTCTTAATTGCCAAAAGCAATTTGTCAAATAACCTTGGCCCATAGTTTTCTTCCAGCATTTCTGCCAGGGGTATTAAATATCCCAAGCAGCATAAATGAAGAAACAGACTCTGGGTATGTCAAGCACAGCCTTGAAAACATTAACATAATTGCTCCAGGATTAGTATTTTTCATTGAAATGTTTCACTCTGTGCAAATGTGCTGTGTGGACTTACAGTCTACCACGGACTTTCCCATGAGTTCACTTGCTTGCAACAGTATCTGTGAAGCATAAATGGAAATAAGACAAATATAAAACATGATAATGTTTATCTTTTTCCATTATTGAAATTTTGTCCTCCAACCAATGTCACCAGGGAGTCTCCAGGACAGCCAGAAGGAGAAACTGGGAGTTGCCATGCTGCATGAAGTAGGTACCTGTTTCTGAACACCCTCAGGCTTCAGGAAGACATTAAAAATAAAAAATCCTATTTTGAACAGTCAGTTAAGGAACAAACTACTCTGCAATAATTGCATCTTCCTAAACCACAGCAGCTCTGGGCCAGGCCAACCCTTGGAACAAAAAGGTTTATAACCTTTCCAGACTGTAACCTTGTAACTCCAAGCTCCTGGCAGTAACTCCAGGGATTGCTGTCAGAACATAGATACCTGGTTCTTTCTCGACCACCAGGTTCTTCACTTCAGTAACACTTTGGATATGGATTGAATTACGTCTTGCAACACATGATGTATTTTTTTAAAAACCATTTTCCATTTATTTTAAACTACCCTAAAGTAGCCATTTCTATGCTCAAAGAAAAACATCAGTGTAAAAAAGTAAGGAAGGCTGTTTCT
This sequence comes from Polioptila caerulea, assembly GCA_013397295.1. NCBI lineage: Eukaryota > Metazoa > Chordata > Aves > Passeriformes > Certhiidae > Polioptila > Polioptila caerulea. Next base: position 129,322 of record VYXF01000701.1, read on the forward strand.
GAAATCCTCTGTGGTTCTCCAAGTATACACAGCACAAAATTATGTTTGCTTATGCAAATGTACTAAACTATATTTTCAAAATGAGCAGATGGCACACCCTTGCAATATACCTTTTACAGTCTGCATTTTGATTCCTTAAATATCCCCTGAAATAGCAGATGAGGTCCATACAGAAAAAGCTTACCTCCCCACCGACAACTTCTGCACAAGTTATTTGAGGACATTTCAGCCTCTACTTACAATGCAAATGTATAATAAATTGCTGCACTGTTCTTGGAAAGAGTTCAAACTGAGGAGAGGCATTTTGATGAAGTTCCTCATTCAGAATTTGTTTTCTTTTTTAATCTAAACATCTTGGGGCTGGGGAGGGAACAACAAAATCTGATCAGCTTTGATTTTAAACATGACAGCCCAACAAGAAGAGAATGCCTAAGATTTAGAACAACATTCAAATTCAAAAGAGATGTTTTAGTTCAAGGACAAGTTATCGAGCTTGACAGCATTAGCTTACACATTAGAAATAAAAATAAAATTCTTGCCAGCACCGCAGTCACCATCTGAAGGTCTGTGAGCTATCCTGCAAGAAACCAGAGCAGCTTTCTGTTTTTTTCCCTAAAGCCTACAAACTGATAGTCTCTGTCAAGATGTACTCTCTTTTTGCCTCCTAGGTAGGAAAACTGACAAAGTGTAAAATCCCAGAAAGATAAGGAATAATTCAAGTTTTAGGGGATCTCAATTGCTTCTACCCCCAGCCCAAAGCAAAGCCATGTCCCACATCTTTCTTTCACGTAAGATATTCCACTTTTGTCAGAGTTTTGAGGAGTTTTTGTATTTTCTGATGTAAAAGAACAACAGGTGAGTTTGAGTTTTTAGTAGATCCCCATGCAATTTCACTCATAATTTATTTTTGCTTTCCTCTGTAAGCAAAAGCTTTTTCTGTGACCCTAGGCAGGGTGAGGAGCGTTCAAGAGAACCCTCTGAGAGGCAGCAAGCAAATTCCAAGAGCTGTATACTCTACACTGCCTACGCTGCCACCTCCTAGGGTTGGCTGTTTTCTTTAAGAAATATAAATTATACACACAAGTTACTCCAAAGGGATTCTGTTGAACCTTGCTTGGCTTCAGACATCATACACTATAATTTGCTTTGATTTTTTTTTGGATTTGACATTGTGCCTACATTCCTGTCACATAAGGCATGTACTATTAGGTTCCAGAACTGCTGTGCTGAGGCTCTTCCAGTGTCCTGTGGTGAGCAGACTAGAGCCAGCAACCAAAGAGCAACAGTGTTCAGGCCCTGGAGATCCTGCAATAACAGCAGCTCTACTGACATCAGGAGATCTTCTCATGCAAGCATTTGTAATCTTCCCAATTTCTTTGATTTTTGCCTGCATCTTTGTGGCTAAACTAGTGGGCTTTTACTAAGCATTATGAAAAGACAGAACTTAACCTGTTGTACTCACTATAGCTCAGGCTCAGCCTTCTCCAAACAGTAGACTAAAGTTCTATTGCATGCATGGCGTAGCTGTGGACTGAAAGCTGGGCTGGAGCCAAGGCTAACATTGTGGAGAACATGCACAGGACACCATGGGAATACTTGGAGGGAGTTTAGTTCCAGCCTGAAGGGTCCTCTATGGGAAACTCAAAGCCAGCTCAGAAGCAAGAGGTGAAAAAATTGCTCCTAGAGTTGTTATAATAGACATGGGTGCTGCTGGACTGAGACCTCCACTAGCATGTCAAAGAGCAGAGAACTGCAAACACAGATTTGATCACTGCCACTTATTAAACCAGGCTGTCCTGCGTAGCAGATCAAGGAGTTTCCCTGCAACTAGGACAGATGGCTTTGGTCTGAACAAGTGACTCATCACACAATTCCAGAGGAACATATGGGTGAATTCCTGTTCTGGCTTCTTGCCTAAAGGAAAGCAAGTGCAACTACGGTCCACACCTAGGTAATGAGATGTCAGAGGAACACAAATGCATCATGCTCTTTGCCTGGAAAAGGCATTTACTTGGTCACAAAATTTAAGGCATGTAATTGGAAGACTTCTGACTTCTTGCTAGTGTTGATACCACTCTTCCTTTAGGACAGCCAATTTTTCCTATCTGCAGCTTTGAATAAAGGAAGGGTAATGATGGTAGCAACCGCCCCAGTAGCACACAGCCTCTCATAGACTGAAGGTAATTTTTTACCCATCACTCCTCAGACAGATTTCACAGACAAGACACTCACTGCAGGGCTACACATCCTCACACTCCACAACTGCTCAGCAGAGAAGCCACAGCTCAATCAACTGTCAATCACAATTTATGGTAAGTTGGGCCATATGGGAACTGAGACTGGGGCTCTGTTCCTAGTCCTGGCAAGGGAGGAGGAGGGAAATAGCACCCACTCTTTCTCTTAAAATAGGTGCAGCCCACTTCTCAGCTCTGGAGCTCATTGCAACCAACATGTACTGCATGAATGTCCAAGAACTGTGTCTGGATTGCAGCAGCTTTGCCTACAAATGGAAAGCTGGAAACTTGTTCCCTTCAGAGATATTTGGTTTTCTAAATATAGTTCAAGTACTTCCCAAATCATACATTCAGCTGACCTGAGCTCCAAAGAGGAAAAAGAACTTCTGTTGTCTTCTTCCTCATGACATTCTCTGGAACTGCTTACAATTTGGTACAGGACATACCAACCTGCACAATATTACTGTAATTTTTGTTTTCAGCAAATCAACCCTTAGCAACTGCCAGATCTTATAGTGGTGGGAAGTCTCATTCACTTTGCATTCCATCAGTACTCACACACGCACCATTCTTTTTGAAAACCCTGGTACTACTGCAAACATAGAACTAAGCAGGTTCTCTTACTTGTCACATAAAGCCTTCTCCAGTCAGTGGTAAATCCAGCAGAAACATTCTACAGCACTTTTTCAGTCTTCTAAGCAGGAACACACTGCACACGCAGCTCCAGCAAATCAGCAGGGGTCTCCTTTCTTTCTCCCTCCCAAGTAGGGACATGTTGAACATGTGGAATGAGCATGTTTTTTTTTATCCCCATCCTGGATGTGTCCAGTGTAAATAATCCTAAAATAAAATAACCCTGTTTGCCCAACTAATCGTTCACCAGACTTCTAACAGTGCACATCTGCCTTTGCTGTTAGAGCATGAGGGCATAGCAACAAGTGACACAGCAGGGTTTATTACTATATTTTTTTACACTTTTTTTAAAAATAAAGCAAACAGCTGTACAGGGGGGGAAATTTCAAAGAGCAGCTAAAAGGAAAAAAAAGGGAATTCAAAAAGCAGTAAGACTACCCCACTACAAATCAAGAGTTTCCACCACTAGGAAGGAGTTTGTCATGTTCACAGGCCAGCTCTCAAATAACTTTGCAGCCACAGTGGTGGTTGTGCTTCTCCTCAGCACAACTTTACTCTCATAGTTCCACCTCAGCAATTAAGGCCTAAATCCTAGTACATAAAAGACTGTCAGCTCTCCTGCCTCAAGACAAGTGTTTCTGCACAGCACATAGGAAGGCTTTTCCCCTTCCACAGACAGAGAGAAGATAGCTGGCAATGCATTTAGACACAGAAGCTTCAGCTAGGTGATTTGGTCCGCATATATGTATCATCATTTTCATTTTACCCACAAATTGTACAGAAAGGAAGCCACATGTCTCAAAGCAGCTCTGCTGCAGAGCCCTGAGTTGTGGTTTCTTCACCTTGTACATATATATCTGCTTGCAAATACTCTCATGGGACTTGCTTTTTCCCCTCCCGTTTTGCATGTATTCCTGTATCCCAAGGAGTAAGGATGATGATGTGGATGAAGAACATCCTCTGAGATCAGGCAAGCACAACATTTTTCAGGAAGCAGCAATTCTTTAAAGCGCCACACAAGAGAAAAGGTCTTGTTCCCTCCTTTTTCCCATCCATCATTCAAGCACTGCTCCATTCAGATGCATTTTCAGATGTGCCTCTGCAGCCATAGCACATCAGTGACCAGAAAATTTATAGAGGGTTGATGGATCACAAACCAGCCCTCACATTTTGTCCTTGTCCCCAAGTTTTCCCTTGCTTTGTAGGCCTTGCATCATGAGAGAGAGCAGCAGAGGAGAAAACAGCAGAATTTACAGCATCATGAAAACAAATTCCTATTTTCAGAGCCAGATCACTCCAGACCTGAGTTTGTTTCAGAGGGGAAAACAATTAAACTCATCCACTGCAGCTCTTCCATACGAGGAATGCTCTTTTTATTCAATTAACTTTTCTGTAACTAAGGTTAATTGCCCATGTGGTATCTGCCTTGAGTTATCAGAGGCTTCTGGCTAAACTGCCATCAGCACAGAGACAGCAAGAGACCAAAAAGACCAAGAAAAGCAGAGAGCTCACAAGTGGCAGGCAACTGGCAAACACTGGCTGGTATTCCCTCACTAGGAGCTCGAGGCTTAAGACTGTAGCAAAAGGCAGCAACTAATACATTGAGTTTTGGCAAGACTTGCATTCCTTCACAAGACCCAACGCCAAGAAGACATCATGTCCCTAAACATCTTCCCAAATTTTGCATAAGAAAACCCTGCTCAAAATAACTTGGTGATTAAAGCAAAGATTTCCACTTCCAAGCTTCTAAATCTTGAGCAATTCTCAATAACAGGGAGACACAGGAACACCAAGACAGCTCAACCTTTCACCATGCCAGGAAGAGGAGATCCAGCCATGTTTGCCTCTCATGGGTTCAGGGCTGCAGCTGGGAAAGGGGCTGCACACAGCCACAGACAATCACCTCAACTAGGTCAGCCACCTTCTACCCAGCTTCCACTGGTTTATCTCAGAAATGGCACCTGCAGAGCTCACTGAGGAATCACAGAGCTGGAAGATCCTCTTCAGAGATCATCTAGTCCAAACACCCTGCCATGGGCAGGGAGATATCTTCACTAGATCAGATTGCTCAAAGCCCCATCCAACCTGACTATGAACACTCCCAATGATGCGTATCCACAACATCTCTGGACAACCTGTTCCAGTGCCTCACCATAAAAAAATTCTTCCCTATGTCCTACCCAAATCTACACTCTTTCAGCTCAAAACTGTTGCCCTCTGTCCTGTCCTTACACTGTAGAAAGCTTTTCTTGATCATTTTATGAGCTTTTTTACACTGAAAGGCCATAATAAAGTCTCTCTGGAGAATTCCGTACCATCAGAACCTGTTCTAGGCATCCCTCATCAGAACACTTCCTATGAAAGTCCATCTTCATTTAAAGAGTTTTTGTCTTCCAGACATTTTCCTAGCACGAGCTGGTTGCATGGCCCTCTAAGCATATTCATGGCAGTACTTGGTGAGTTCTGCATTGAAAAAAATATTAAATCTCAAACCTGAATTCTCCCTTCTTAGATATGCTCTTGACCCTATCTCTGCAGAGACTTCATGTTCCAGCATACAGGACCACGGAGTTTAGTCCATTAAAGCTCCTGCTCAAGTAAGGCAGTTGTCTGTACTGAGCACTCTGTACTTCGCAGCCACAGGAGCAGCTTAGTGTCTAGCAGTAGCCTGCAAGTTGTGTTTAGGTACCTGCAAACATCACTGGGCAGCCATGTGCTTCCCCCCTGCCTCCTCCCACTGTGCTTTCACTGTAGCTCTCCAGGAGAGAAAGCTTTTTGTTCAGGTGTCCAGCAAAAACCACACGGCTTCAAAGAGCACATTAAATTGAAGGAACCAGATTAATTTTAACTGAAGTCAATATTCGTGCTGTTTCTGCTAACAAGCCACAGACAACATCTAGACTGCCAAGAGGCCCTCATCATAATACCCAATATTTGTAACACCTGAAGAAACCTAACTTCGACCAGCTTCCAAAAGGAGGCTCAAGCCCAAAGTGTGCTTTTGACCTCCTGAGATCACTGGTGACACCCAACAGTAAAGGCTGGGCTCAGTTGCATCATAGCCCAACTGCTGGCCCATAAATACCAGGTGCATTTTATTACATGGTATACAGTGTGGGGAAAAGCCATGGTTTCCATTTTCTATTGTTCTGTGCCACTGAGGCCAGGAGGGAAGAGTACATCAGATCATCTTTGATCATCAATTAATGCCCAATCCAAACAAGGGGGGCAGAGTTTCCAAGGTACCACTTAGCTTCTTGAAATAAACACCACACAAAACATGGGGAGGGGGGAACCTGCAATAACTGAGTACACATAAATGACAGGTTTCTTTCCAGTATCAAACAGCCATGGATGGCCCTGACCACACTGCCCTGCAGCCTCCTCACAACACACCTCACCTGCACAGCCCCACCTCACCTCCCGGGCTACCAGGGGAGAGCACCCTGATCCTAAGGAAGTGCACAGTAGGGAAAATGGCATTTAAGAAGGCTTATTAAGTGCATACACAGGGTTTTTGGTTTTTTTTGTGGGTTTGGGTTTTTTTTTGTTTTTCTTTTTTTTTTCTAGTTTGGCTCTTTTGTGGGTTTTGTGTCGTGTTTTTAAAAAATATTTTTAATGTAGTACTATTATCCTCACTACTCCCTTCTAGACTTTCAACGCATTCTGCTGCTAGAACAGCTGGATACCAAACCTCCCTTTGGGGGTGGCGGGCACCAAACCACCGGCCCTCCCCGCAGCTCCCGGGACACCGGCACCCCCCCAGCCCGCAGTCCCGGGGAGCCCTGCCCGCGCCGGGAAAGG